>JANJXV010001264.1:0-159903 GCA_024803745.1 Megascapheus bottae | reverse complement strand
TTCTATGACTTCACACACCTTCATTTTTACTTCAGAAACATCCATTCTATGACTTCACACACCTCCATTCTATGATTTCACAAACCTCCATTCGGTGACTTCACACATCTACATTCTGATTTCACACACCTCCATTCTATGACTTCACACACTTCCATTCTATGACTTCACACACCTCCATTCTGTGACTTCACAAACCTCCATTCTGAGTCACACACCTCCATTCTGTGACTTCACACACCTCTATTCTGTGACTTCACACAATTCCATTGTGTGACTTCACACACTTCCATTCTATGACTTCACACACCTCCATTTTAGGACTTCACACATCTCCATTCTGTGACTTCACACACCTCCATTCTATGACCTCACACACCCTCACTCTATGATTTCACACACCTCCATTCTATGACTTCACACATCCATTTTGAATTCACACACCTCCAATATATGACTTCAAACACCTCAATTCTGTAACTTCACACACCTCCATTCTATGACTTCATACTGCCCATTCTGTGACTTCACACACCTCCATTCTATGACTTCACACACTTCCATTCTATAACTTCGCACACCTACATTCTGTGACTTTACTCACCTCCATTCTGAGTTCACACATCTCCATTCTGTGACATCACACACCTCCATTCTTTGACTTCCCACACCTGCATTCTGTGACTTCACACACCTTCATTCTATGACTTCAAACCGTCCATTCTGTGACTTTACACACCTCCATTCTGAGTTCACACATCTCAATTCTGGGACTTCACAAACCTCCCTTCGGTGACTTCACAATACTCCATTCTATGACTTCACACATCTACATTCTATGACTTCACACACCTCAATTCTGACTCACACAACTCCATTCTGTGACTTCAAAAACTCCATTCTATGATTTCACATATCTCCATACTATGACTTCACACACCTCCATCCATGACTTCACACACCTCCATTCTGAGTTCACACACCTCCATTCTGTGACTTCACACACCTCCATTCTGACTTCACACACCTCCATTGTATGACTTCACACACCTCCATTGTGTGACTTCTCACACCTCCATTCTATGACTTCACACACCTCCATTCTGATTTCACACACCTCTATTGTATGACTTCGAACACCTACATTCTGACTTCACACACCTCCATTTTATGACTTCACAGACCTCGAATATGTGACTTTACTCAACTCCACTCTATGACTTCTCACTTCTCCATTCTATGATTTCACACACCTCCATTCTGTGACTTCACACACCTCCATTCTATGACTTCACACCTCCATTCTGACTTAACTCACCTCCATTCTATGACTTCACACACCTCCATTCTGACTTCACACACCTCCATTCTGTGACTTCCCACACCTCCATTCTATTACTTCACACACCTCCATTCTGTGACTTCACACACCTCCATTCTGAGTTCACACATCTCCATTCTGTGACTTCTCACACCTCGATTCTGTGACTTCACACACCTCCAATCTGTGACTTCACACACTTTCATTCTATGACTTCACACACCTCCTTTCTATGACTTCACACAACTCCATTCTGTGATTTCACACACCTCCATTCTATGACCACACACACCCTCATTCTATGATTTCACACACCTCCATTCTATGACTTCACACATCCATTTTGATTTCACAAACCTCCATTCTATGACTTCATACCGTCCATTCCGTGACTTCACACACCTCCATTCTATGACTTCACACACTTCCATTCTATGACTTCACATACCTCCATTCTGTGACTTTACACACCTCCATTCTGGGTTCACACACCTCCATTCTGTGACTTCACACTCCTGCAATCTGTGACTTCCCACACCTCCATTCTGTGACTTCACATACCTCCATTCTATGACTTCACACACCTTCATTCTTACTTCACAAACACCCATTCTATGACTTCACACACCTCCATTCTATGACTTCACACACCTCCATTCTGTGACTTCACACACTTCCATTCTATGACTTCACAAACCTCCATTCTGACTTCACACACCTCCATTCTATGACTTCACACACCTCCATTCTGAATTCACACAGCTCAATTCGGGACTTCACACACCTCCAATATATGACTTCAAACACCTCAATTCTGTGACTTCACACACCTCCATTCTATGACTTCAAACCGTCCATTCTGTGACTTCACACACCTCCATTGTATGACTTCACACACTTCCATTCTATGACTTCACACACCTCCATTCTGAGACTTTACACTCCTCCATTCTGAGTTGACACACCTCAATTCGGGACTTCACACACCTCCAATCTGTGACTTCCCACACCGCCATTCTGTGACATCACACACCTCCATTCTATGACTTCACAGACCTCGAATCTGTGATTTCACTCACATGTACTCTATGACTTCCCACTCCTCCTATCTATGACTTCCCACACCTCCTTTCTATGACTTCACCCACCTCCAATCGATGACTACACACCTCCATTCTGACTTCACACAGTTCCATTCTGTGACTTCACACACCCCCATTCTATGAGTTCACATACCTCCATTCTATGACTTCCCACACCTCCATTCTATGACTTCACAAACCTCAATTCTGTGACTTCACACACCTCCATTCTGAGTTCACACAACTCCATTCGGTGACTTCACACACCTCCATTCTGACTTCACACACCTCCATTCTATGACTTCACACACTTCCATTCCATGACTTCACACACCTCCATTCTCTGACTTCCCACACCACCATTCTATGACTTCCCACACCTCCATTCTATGACTTCACAAACCTCCATTCTGTGACTTCATACACCTCCATTCTGTGTTCACACACCTCAATTCTGTGACTTCACACACCTATATTCTGACTTCACACACCTCCATTCTATGACTTCACACACCTGCATTCTTTGACTTCACACACCTAAATTCTGACTTGACACACCTCCATTCTGTGACTTCACACACCTCCATTCTGACTTCACACAGCTCCATTCTATGACTTTGCACACCTCCATTCTTTGACGTCACACACGTCCATTCTATGACTTCACACACCTATATTATTACATTACAAACATCCATTCTATAACTTCACACACCTCCATTCTATGACTTTACACACCGCCATTCTGTGACTTCACATACCTCCATTCTATGACTTCACAAACCTCCATTCTGTGACTTCACACACCTCCATTCTATGACTTCACACACTTCCATTCTGTGACTTCACACACCTCCATTCTATGAGTGCACACACCTCCTTTCTGACCTCACACACCTCCATTCTATGACTTCACACACCTCCATTCTGAATTCACACAGCTCCATTCTGTGACTTCACAAAACTACATTCTATGATTTCACACACCTCCATACTATGACTTCACACAACTCCATCTATGACTTCACATACCTCCATTCTGACTTCACACACCTCCATTCTATGACTTCACAGACCTGGAATCTGTGACTTCACTCACCTGCACTCTATGACTTCATACTCCTCCATTCTATGACTTCCCACACCTTCTTTCTAAGACTTCACCCACCTCCAATCTATGACTACACACCTCCATTCTGACTTCACACACCTCCATTCTGTGACTTCACACACCTCCATTCTATGACTTCACACACTTCCATTCTATGACTTCACACACCTCCATTCTGTGACTTCACAAACCTCCATTCTGAGTCACACACCTCCATTCTGTGACTTCACACACCTCTATTCTGTGACTTCACACAATTCCATTGTGTGACTTCACACACTTCCATTCTATGACTTCACACACCTCCATTTTAGGACTTCACACATCTCCATTCTGTGACTTCACACACCTCCATTCTATGACCTCACACACCCTCACTCTATGATTTCACACACCTCCATTCTATGACTTCACACATCCATTTTGAATTCACACACCTCCAATATATGACTTCAAACACCTCAATTCTGTAACTTCACACACCTCCATTCTATGACTTCATACTGCCCATTCTGTGACTTCACACACCTCCATTCTATGACTTCACACACTTCCATTCTATAACTTCGCACACCTACATTCTGTGACTTTACTCACCTCCATTCTGAGTTCACACACCTCCATTCTGTGACATCACACACCTCCATTCTTTGACTTCCCACACCTGCATTCTGTGACTTCACACACCTTCATTCTATGACTTCAAACCGTCCATTCTGTGACTTTACACACCTCCATTCTGAGTTCACACATCTCAATTCTGGGACTTCACAAACCTCCCTTCGGTGACTTCACAATACTCCATTCTATGACTTCACACATCTACATTCTATGACTTCACACACCTCAATTCTGACTCACACAACTCCATTCTGTGACTTCAAAAACTCCATTCTATGATTTCACATATCTCCATACTATGACTTCACACACCTCCATCCATGACTTCACACACCTCCATTCTGAGTTCACACACCTCCATTCTGTGACTTCACACACCTCCATTCTGACTTCACACACCTCCATTGTATGACTTCACACACCTCCATTGTGTGACTTCTCACACCTCCATTCTATGACTTCACACACCTCCATTCTGATTTCACACACCTCTATTGTATGACTTCGAACACCTACATTCTGACTTCACACACCTCCATTTTATGACTTCACAGACCTCGAATATGTGACTTTACTCAACTCCACTCTATGACTTCTCACTTCTCCATTCTATGATTTCACACACCTCCATTCTGTGACTTCACACACCTCCATTCTATGACTTCACACCTCCATTCTGACTTAACTCACCTCCATTCTATGACTTCACACACCTCCATTCTGACTTCACACACCTCCATTCTGTGACTTCACACACCTCCATTCTATTACTTCACACACCTCCATTCTGTGACTTCACACACCTCCATTCTGAGTTCACACATCTCCATTCTGTGACTTCTCACACCTCGATTCTGTGACTTCACACACCTCCAATCTGTGACTTCACACACTTCCATTCTATGACTTCAAACACCTCCTTTCTATGACTTCACACAACTCCATTCTGTGATTTCACACACCTCCATTCTATGACCACACACACCCTCATTCTATGATTTCACACACCTCCATTCTATGACTTCACACATCCATTTTGATTTCACAAACCTCCATTCTATGACTTCATACCGTCCATTCCGTGACTTCACACACCTCCATTCTATGACTTCACACACTTCCATTCTATGACTTCACACACCTCCATTCTGTGACTTTACACACCTCCATTCTGGGTTCACACACCTCCATTCTGTGACTTCACACTCCTGCAATCTGTGACTTCCCACACCTCCATTCTGTGACTTCACATACCTCCATTCTATGACTTCACACACCTTCATTCTTACTTCACAAACACCCATTCTATGACTTCACACACCTCCATTCTATGACTTCACACACCTCCATTCTGTGACTTCACACACTTCCATTCTATGACTTCACAAACCTCCATTCTGACTTCACACACCTCCATTCTATGACTTCACACACCTCCATTCTGAATTCACACAGCTCAATTCGGGACTTCACACACCTCCAATATATGACTTCAAACACCTCAATTCTGTGACTTCACACACCTCCATTCTATGACTTCAAACCGTCCATTCTGTGACTTCACACACCTCCATTGTATGACTTCACACACTTCCATTCTATGACTTCACACACCTCCATTCTGTGACTTTACACTCCTCCATTCTGAGTTGACACACCTCAATTCGGGACTTCACACACCTCCAATCTGTGACTTCCCACACCGCCATTCTGTGACATCACACACCTCCATTCTATGACTTCACAGACCTCGAATCTGTGATTTCACTCACATGTACTCTATGACTTCCCACTCCTCCTTTCTATGACTTCCCACACCTCCTTTCTATGACTTCACCCACCTCCAATCGATGACTACACACCTCCATTCTGACTTCACACAGTTCCATTCTGTGACTTCACACACCCCCATTCTATGAGTTCACATACCTCCATTCTATGACTTCCCACACCTCCATTCTATGACTTCACAAACCTCCATTCTGTGACTTCACACACCTCCATTCTGAGTTCACACAACTCCATTCGGTGACTTCACACACCTCCATTCTGACTTCACACACCTCCATTCTATGACTTCACACACTTCCATTCCATGACTTCACACACCTCCATTCTCTGACTTCACATACCTCCATTCTGTGTTCACACCCCTTCATTCTGTGACTTCTCACACCTCGAATCTGTGACTTCACACACCTCCAATCTGTGACTACACACACTTCCATTCTATTACTTCACACACCTCCATTCTATGATTTCACACATCCATTGTGATTTCACACACCTCCAATATATGACTTCAAACACCTCAATACTGTGACTTCACACACCTCCATTCTATGACTTCATACCGTCCCTTCTGTGACTTCACACACCTCTACTCTATGATTTCACACACTTCCATTCTATGACTTCACACACCTCCATTCTGTGACTCTACACACCTCCATTCTGGGTTCACACACCTCTATTCTCTGACTTCACACTCCTGCAATCTGTGACTTCCCACACCTCCATTCTGTGACTTCACACACCTCCATTCTATGACTTCACATACCTTCATTCTTACTTCACAAACACCCATTCTATGAGTTCACACACCTCCATTCTATGACTTCACACACCTCCATTCTGTGACTTCACTCACCTCCATTCTATGACTTCACACACCTCCATTGTGACTACACACACCTCCATTGTATGAGTTCACACACCTCCATTCTGACTTCACACACCTCCATTCTATGACTTCACACACCTCCATTCTGAATTCACACAGCTCAATTCTGTGACTTCACAAAATTCCATTCTGACTTCACACACCTCCATTGTATGTATTCACACACCTCCATTCTGTGACTTCACACACTTCCATTGTGACGTCACACACCTCCATTCTATGAGTTCACACACCTCCATTCTATGACTTCACACACCTCCATTCTGACTTCACACACCTCTATTCTATGACTTCGAACACCTACATTCTGACTTCACACACCTGCACTCTATGACTTCACACTTCTCCATTCTTTGACTTCCCACACCTAAGTTCTATGACTTCACCCACCTAAATTCTATGACATCACACCTCCATTCTGACTTCACACACCTCCATTCTATGACTTCACACACCTCCATTCTGACTTCACACACCTCCATTCTGTGACTTCACACACCTTCATTCTATGATTTCACACACCTCCCTTCTGTGACTTCACACACCTCCATTCTATGACTTCACACACCTCCATTCTGTGACTTCACACACCTCCATTCTGAGTTCACAAATCTCCATTCTGTGACTTCTCACACCTCGATTCTGTGACTTCAGACACCTCCAATCTGTGACTTCACACAATTCCATTCTATGACTTCACACACCTCCATTCTATGACTTCACACACCTGCATTCTGTGACTTCACACACCTCCATTCTATGACTTCACACACCCTCATTCTATGATTTCACACACCTCCATTCTATGAATTCACACATCCATGTTGATTTCACACAACTCGAATATATAACTTCAAACACTTCAATTCTGTGACTTCACACACCTCCATTCTTTGACTTAATACCGTCCATTCTGTGACTTCACACACCTCCATTCTATGACTTCACACACTTCCATTCCATGACTTCACACACCTCCATTCTGTGACTTCACACACCTCCATTCTGGGTTCACACACCTCCATTCTGTGACTTCACACACCTCCATTCTATGACTTCACACACCTTCATTCTTACTTCAGAAACATCCATTCTATGACTTCACACACCTCCATTCTGTGAATTCACACAACTCCATTCTGGGTTCACACACCTCCATTCTGTGACTTCACACTCCTCCATTCTGTGACTTCACACACCTCCATTCTGTGACTTCACACACCTCCATTCTATGACTTCACACACCTTCATTCTTACTTCAGAAACATCCATTCTATGACTTCACACACCTCCATTCTGTGACTTCACACAACTCCATTCTGGGTTCACACACCTCCATTCTGTGACTTCACACTCCTCCATTCTGTGACTTCACACACCTCCATTCTATGACCACATACACCCTCATTCTAGGATTACACACCCGTACATTCTATGACTTCACACATCCACTTTGATTTCACACACCTCCAATATATGACTTCACAAACCTCCATTCTGTGACTTCACACACCTCCATTCTGAGTTCACACAACTCCATTCGGTGATTTCACACACCTCCATTCTGACTTCACACACTTCCATTCTATGACTTCACACACTTCTATTCTGAATTCACACAGCTCAATTCGGGACTTCACACACCTCCAATATATGACTTCAAACACCTCAATTCTGTGACTTCACACACCTCCATTCTATGACTTCAAACCGTCCATTCTGTGACTTCACACACCTCCATTGTATGACTTCACACCCTTCCATTCTATGACTTCACACACCTCCATTCTGTGACTTTACACTCCTCCGTTCTGAGTTGACACACCTCAATTCGGGACTTCACACACCTCCAATCTGTGACTTCCCACACCGCCATTCTGTGACATCACACACCTCCATTCTATGACTTCACAGACCTCGAATCTGTGATTTCACTCACATGTACTCTATGACTTCCCACTCCTCCTTTCTATGACTTCCCACACCTCCTTTCTATGACTTCACCCACCTCCAATCGATGACTACACACCTCCATTCTGACTTCACACAGTTCCATTCTGTGACTTCACACACCCCCATTCTATGAGTTCACATACCTCCATTCTATGACTTCACACACCTTCATTCTTACTTCAGAAACCACCATTCTATGACTTCCCACACCTCCATTCTATGACTTCACAAACCTCCATTCTGTGACTTCACACACCTCCATTCTGAGTTCACACAACTCCATTCGGTGACTCCACACACCTCCATTCTGACTTCACACACCTCCATTCTATGACTTCACACACTTCCATTCCATGACTTCACACACCTCCATTCTCTGACTTCCCACACCACCATTCTATGACTTCCCACACCTCCATTCTATGACTTCACAAAACTCCATTCTGTGACTTCACACACCTCCATTCTGTGTTCACACACCTCAATTCTGTGACTTCACACACCTATATTCTGACTTCACACACCTCCATTCTATGACTTCACACACCTGCATTCTTTGACTTCACACACCTAAATTCTGACTTGACACACCTCCATTCTGTGACTTCACACACCTCCATTCTGACTTCACACAGCTCCATTCTATGACTTTGCACACCTCCATTCTTTGACGTCACACACCTCCATTCTATGACTTCACACACCTATATTATTACATTACAAACATCCATTCTATAACTTCACACACCTCCATTCTATGACTTTACACACCGCCATTCTGTGACTTCACATACCTCCATTCTATGACTTCACAAACCTCCATTCTGTGACTTCACACACCTCCATTCTATGACTTCACACACTTCCATTCTGTGACTTCACACACCTCCATTCTATGAGTGCACACACCTCCTTTCTGACTTCACACACCTCCATTCTATGACTTCACACACCTCCATTCTGAATTCACACAGCTCCATTCTGTGACTTCACAAAACTACATTCTATGATTTCACACACCTCCATACTATGACTTCACACAACTCCATCTATGACTTCACATACCTCCATTCTGACTTCACACACCTCCATTCTATGACTTCACAGACCTGGAATCTGTGACTTCACTCACCTGCACTCTATGACTTCATACTCCTCCATTCTATGACTTCCCACACCTTCTTTCTAAGACTTCACCCACCTCCAATCTATGACTACACACCTCCATTCTGACTTCACACACCTCCATTCTGTGACTTCACACACCTCCATTCTATGACTTCACACACCTTCATTTTTACTTCAGAAACATCCATTCTATGACTTCACACACCTCCATTCTATGATTTCACAAACCTCCATTCGGTGACTTCACACATCTCCATTCTGATTTCACACACCTCCATTCTATGATTTCACACACTTCCATTCTATGACTTCACACACCTCCATTCTATGATTTCACAAACCTCCATTCGGTGACTTCACACATCTCCATTCTGATTTCACACACCTCCATTCTATGACTTCACACACTTCCATTCTATGACTTCACACACCTCCATTCTGTGACTTCACAAACCTCCATTCTGAGTCACACACCTCCATTCTGTGACTTCACACACCTCTATTCTGTGACTTCACACAATTCCATTGTGTGACTTCACACACTTCCATTCTATGACTTCACACACCTCCATTTTAGGACTTCACACATCTCCATTCTGTGACTTCACACACCTCCATTCTATGACCTCACACACCCTCACTCTATGATTTCACACACCTCCATTCTATGACTTCACACATCCATTTTGAATTCACACACCTCCAATATATGACTTCAAACACCTCAATTCTGTAACTTCACACACCTCCATTCTATGACTTCATACTGCCCATTCTGTGACTTCACACACCTCCATTCTATGACTTCACACACTTCCATTCTATAACTTCGCACACCTACATTCTGTGACTTTACTCACCTCCATTCTGAGTTCACACACCTCCATTCTGTGACATCACACACCTCCATTCTTTGACTTCCCACACCTGCATTCTGTGACTTCACACACCTTCATTCTATGACTTCAAACCGTCCATTCTGTGACTTTACACACCTCCATTCTGAATTCACACATCTCAATTCTGGGACTTCACAAACCTCCCTTCGGTGACTTCACAATACTCCATTCTATGACTTCACACATCTACATTCTATGACTTCACACACCTCAATTCTGACTCACACAACTCCATTCTGTGACTTCAAAAACTCCATTCTATGATTTCACATATCTCCATACTATGACTTCACACACCTCCATCCATGACTTCACACACCTCCATTCTGAGTTCACACACCTCCATTCTGTGACTTCACACACCTCCATTCTGACTTCACACACCTCCATTGTATGACTTCACACACCTCCATTGTGTGACTTCTCACACCTCCATTCTATGACTTCACACACCTCCATTCTGATTTCACACACCTCTATTGTATGACTTCGAACACCTACATTCTGACTTCACACACCTCCATTTTATGACTTCACAGACCTCGAATATGTGACTTTACTCAACTCCACTCTATGACTTCTCACTTCTCCATTCTATGATTTCACACACCTCCATTCTGTGACTTCACACACCTCCATTCTATGACTTCACACCTCCATTCTGACTTAACTCACCTCCATTCTATGACTTCACACACCTCCATTCTGACTTCACACACCTCCATTCTGTGACTTCACACACCTCCATTCTATTACTTCACACACCTGCATTCTGTGACTTCACACACCTCCATTCTGAGTTCACACATCTCCATTCTGTGACTTCTCACACCTCGATTCTGTGACTTCACACACCTCCAATCTGTGACTTCACACACTTCCATTCTATGACTTCACACACCTCCTTTCTATGACTTCACACAACTCCATTCTGTGATTTCACACACCTCCATTCTATGACCACACACACCCTCATTCTATGATTTCACACACCTCCATTCTATGACTTCACACATCCATTTTGATTTCACAAACCTCCATTCTATGACTTCATACCGTCCATTCCGTGACTTCACACACCTCCATTCTATGACTTCACACACTTCCATTCTATGACTTCACACACCTCCATTCTGTGACTTTACACACCTCCATTCTGGGTTCACACACCTCCATTCTGTGACTTCACACTCCTGCAATCTGTGACTTCCCACACCTCCATTCTGTGACTTCACATACCTCCATTCTATGACTTCACACACCTTCATTCTTACTTCACAAACACCCATTCTATGACTTCACACACCTCCATTCTATGACTTCACACACCTCCATTCTGTGACTTCACACACTTCCATTCTATGACTTCACAAACCTCCATTCTGACTTCACACACCTCCATTCTATGACTTCACACACCTCCATTCTGAATTCACACAGCTCAATTCGGGACTTCACACACCTCCAATATATGACTTCAAACACCTCAATTCTGTGACTTCACACACCTCCATTCTATGACTTCAAACCGTCCATTCTGTGACTTCACACACCTCCATTGTATGACTTCACACACTTCCATTCTATGACTTCACACACCTCCATTCTGTGACTTTACACTCCTCCATTCTGAGTTGACACACCTCAATTCGGGACTTCACACACCTCCAATCTGTGACTTCCCACACCGCCATTCTGTGACATCACACACCTCCATTCTATGACTTCACAGACCTCGAATCTGTGATTTCACTCACATGTACTCTATGACTTCCCACTCCTCCTTTCTATGACTTCCCACACCTCCTTTCTATGACTTCACCCACCTCCAATCGATGACTACACACCTCCATTCTGACTTCACACAGTTCCATTCTGTGACTTCACACACCCCCATTCTATGAGTTCACATACCTCCATTCTATGACTTCACACACCTTCATTCTTACTTCAGAAACCACCATTCTATGACTTCCCACACCTCCATTCTATGACTTCACAAACCTCCATTCTGTGACTTCACACACCTCCATTCTGAGTTCACACAACTCCATTCGGTGACTTCACACACCTCCATTCTGACTTCACACACCTCCATTCTATGACTTCACACACTTCCATTCCATGACTTCACACACCTCCATTCTCTGACTTCACATACCTCCATTCTGTGTTCACACACCTTCATTCTGTGACTTCTCACACCTCGAATCTGTGACTTCACACACCTCCAATCTGTGACTACACACTTCCATTCTATTACTTCACACACCTCCATTCTATGATTTCACACATCCATTGTGATTTCACACACCTCCAATATATGACTTCAAACACCTCAATACTGTGACTTCACACACCTCCATTCTATGACTTCATACCGTCCCTTCTGTGACTTCACACACCTCTATTCTATGATTTCACACACTTCCATTCTATGACTTCACACACCTCCATTCTGTGACTTTACACACCTCCATTCTGGGTTCACACACCTCTATTCTCTGACTTCACACTCCTGCAATCTGTGACTTCCCACACCTCCATTCTGTGACTTCACACACCTCCATTCTATGACTTCACATACCTTCATTCTTACTTCACAAACACCCATTCTATGAGTTCACACACCTCCATTCTATGACTTCACACACCTCCATTCTGTGACTTCACTCACCTCCATTCTATGACTTCACACACCTCCATTGTGACTACACACACCTCCATTGTATGAGTTCACACACCTCCATTCTGACTTCACACACCTCCATTCTATGACTTCACACACCTCCATTCTGAATTCACACAGCTCAATTCTGTGACTTCACAAAATTCCATTCTGACTTCACACACCTCCATTGTATGTATTCACACACCTCCATTCTGTGACTTCACACACTTCCATTGTGACGTCACACACCTCCATTCTATGAGTTCACACACCTCCATTCTATGACTTCACACACCTCCATTCTGACTTCACACACCTCTATTCTATGACTTCGAACACCTACATTCTGACTTCACACACCTCCACTCTATGACTTCACACTTCTCCATTCTTTGACTTCCCACACCTAAGTTCTATGACTTCACCCACCTAAATTCTATGACATCACACCTCCATTCTGACTTCACACACCTCCATTCTATGACTTCACACACCTCCATTCTGACTTCACACACCTCCATTCTGTGACTTCACACACCTTCATTCTATGATTTCACACACCTCCCTTCTGTGACTTCACACACCTCCATTCTATGACTTCACACACCTCCATTCTGTGACTTCACACACCTCCATTCTGAGTTCACAAATCTCCATTCTGTGACTTCTCACACCTCGATTCTGTGACTTCAGACACCTCCAATCTGTGACTTCACACAATTCCATTCTATGACTTCACACACCTCCATTCTATGACTTCACACACCTGCATTCTGTGACTTCACACACCTCCATTCTATGACTTCACACACCCTCATTCTATGATTTCACACACCTCCATTCTATGAATTCACACATCCATGTTGATTTCACACAACTCGAATATATAACTTCAAACACTTCAATTCTGTGACTTCACACACCTCCATTCTTTGACTTAATACCGTCCATTCTGTGACTTCACACACCTCCATTCTGTGACTTTACACACCTCCATTCTGGGTTCACACACCTCCATTCTGTGACTTCACACTCCTGCAATCTGTGACTTCCCACACCTCCATTCTGTGACTTCACATACCTCCATTCTATGACTTCACACACCTTCATTCTTACTTCACAAACACCCATTCTATGACTTCACACACCTCCATTCTATGACTTCACACACCTCCATTCTGTGACTTCACACACTTCCATTCTATGACTTCACAAACCTCCATTCTGACTTCACACACCTCCATTCTATGACTTCACACACCTCCATTCTGAATTCACACAGCTCAATTCGGGACTTCACACACCTCCAATATATGACTTCAAACACCTCAATTCTGTGACTTCACACACCTCCATTCTATGACTTCAAACCGTCCATTCTGTGACTTCACACACCTCCATTGTATGACTTCACACACTTCCATTCTATGACTTCACACACCTCCATTCTGTGACTTTACACTCCTCCATTCTGAGTTGACACACCTCAATTCGGGACTTCACACACCTCCAATCTGTGACTTCCCACACCGCCATTCTGTGACATCACACACCTCCATTCTATGACTTCACAGACCTCGAATCTGTGATTTCACTCACATGTACTCTATGACTTCCCACTCCTCCTTTCTATGACTTCCCACACCTCCTTTCTATGACTTCACCCACCTCCAATCGATGACTACACACCTCCATTCTGACTTCACACAGTTCCATTCTGTGACTTCACACACCCCCATTCTATGAGTTCACATACCTCCATTCTATGACTTCACACACCTTCATTCTTACTTCAGAAACCACCATTCTATGACTTCCCACACCTCCATTCTATGACTTCACAAACCTCCATTCTGTGACTTCACACACCTCCATTCTGAGTTCACACAACTCCATTCGGTGACTTCACACACCTCCATTCTGACTTCACACACCTCCATTCTATGACTTCACACACTTCCATTCCATGACTTCACACACCTCCATTCTCTGACTTCACATACCTCCATTCTGTGTTCACACACCTTCATTCTGTGACTTCTCACACCTCGAATCTGTGACTTCACACACCTCCAATCTGTGACTACACACTTCCATTCTATTACTTCACACACCTCCATTCTATGATTTCACACATCCATTGTGATTTCACACACCTCCAATATATGACTTCAAACACCTCAATACTGTGACTTCACACACCTCCATTCTATGACTTCATACCGTCCCTTCTGTGACTTCACACACCTCTATTCTATGATTTCACACACTTCCATTCTATGACTTCACACACCTCCATTCTGTGACTTTACACACCTCCATTCTGGGTTCACACACCTCTATTCTCTGACTTCACACTCCTGCAATCTGTGACTTCCCACACCTCCATTCTGTGACTTCACACACCTCCATTCTATGACTTCACATACCTTCATTCTTACTTCACAAACACCCATTCTATGAGTTCACACACCTCCATTCTATGACTTCACACACCTCCATTCTGTGACTTCACTCACCTCCATTCTATGACTTCACACACCTCCATTGTGACTACACACACCTCCATTGTATGAGTTCACACACCTCCATTCTGACTTCACACACCTCCATTCTATGACTTCACACACCTCCATTCTGAATTCACACAGCTCAATTCTGTGACTTCACAAAATTCCATTCTGACTTCACACACCTCCATTTTATGTATTCACACACCTCCATTCTGTGACTTCACACACTTCCATTGTGACGTCACACACCTCCATTCTATGAGTTCACACACCTCCATTCTATGACTTCACACACCTCCATTCTGACTTCACACACCTCTATTCTATGACTTCGAACACCTACATTCTGACTTCACACACCTCCACTCTATGACTTCACACTTCTCCATTCTTTGACTTCCCACACCCAAGTTCTATGACTTCACCCACCTAAATTCTATGACATCACACCTCCATTCTGACTTCACACACCTCCATTCTATGACTTCACACACCTCCATTCTGACTTCACACACGTCCATTCTGTGACTTCACACACCTCCATTCTATGATTTCACACACCTCCCTTCTGTGACTTCACACACCTCCATTCTATGACTTCACACACCTCCATTCTGTGACTTCACACACCTCCATTCTGAGTTCACACATCTCCATTCTGTGACTTCTCACACCTCGATTCTGTGACTTCAGACACCTCCAATCTGTGACTTCACACAATTCCATTCTATGACTTCACACACCTCCATTCTATGACTTCACACACCTGCATTCTGTGACTTCACACACCTCCATTCTATGACTTCACACACCCTCATTCTATGATTTCACACACCTCCATTCTATGAATTCACACATCCATGTTGATTTCACACAACTCGAATATATAACTTCAAACACTTCAATTCTGTGACTTCACACACCTCCATTCTTTGACTTAACACCGTCCATTCTGTGACTTCACACACCTCCATTCTATGACTTCACACACTTCCATTCCATGACTTCACACACCTCCATTCTGTGACTTCACACACCTCCATTCTGGGTTCACACACCTCCATTCTGTGACTTCACACACCTCCATTCTATGACTTCACACACCTTCATTCTTACTTCAGAAACATCCATTCTATGACTTCACACACCTCCATTCTGTGAATTCACACAACTCCATTCTGGGTTCACACACCTCCATTCTGTGACTTCACACTCCTCCATTCTGTGACTTCACACACCTCCATTCTGTGACTTCACACACCTCCATTCTATGACTTCACACACCTTCATTCTTACTTCAGAAACATCCATTCTATGACTTCACACACCTCCATTCTGTGACTTCACACAACTCCAATCTGGGTTCACACACCTCCATTCTGTGACTTCACACTCCCCATTCTGTGACTTCACACACCTCCATTCTATGACCACATACACCCTCATTCTAGGATTACACACCCCTACATTCTATGACTTCACACATCCACTTTGATTTCACACACCTCCAATATATGACTTCACAAACCTCCATTCTGTGACTTCACACACCTCCATTCTGAGTTCACACAACTCCATTCGGTGATTTCACACACCTCCATTCTGACTTCACACACCTCCATTCTATGACTTCACACACTTCCATTCTGAATTCACACAGCTCAATTCGGGACTTCACACACCTCCAATATATGACTTCAAACACCTCAATTCTGTGACTTCACACACCTCCATTCTATGACTTCAAACCGTCCATTCTGTGACTTCACACACCTCCATTGTATGACTTCACACACTTCCATTCTATGACTTCACACACCTCCATTCTGTGACTTTACACTCCTCCATTCTGAGTTGACACACCTCAATTCGGGACTTCACACACCTCCAATCTGTGACTTCCCACACCGCCATTCTGTGACATCACACACCTCCATTCTATGACTTCACAGACCTCGAATCTGTGATTTCACTCACATGTATACTATGACTTCCCACTCCTCCTTTCTATGACTTCCCACACCTCCTTTCTATGACTTCACCCACCTCCAATCGATGACTACACACCTCCATTCTGACTTCACACAGTTCCATTCTGTGACTTCACACACCCCCATTCTATGAGTTCACATACCTCCATTCTATGACTTCACACACCTTCATTCTTACTTCAGAAACCACCATTCTATGACTTCCCACACCTCCATTCTATGACTTCACAAACCTCCATTCTGTGACTTCACACACCTCCATTCTGAGTTCACACAACTCCATTCGGTGACTTCACACACCTCCATCGTGACTTCACACACCTCCATTCTATGACTTCACACACTTCCATTCTATGACTTCACACACCTCCATTCTCTGACTTCCCACACCACCATTCTATGACTTCCCACACCTCCATTCTATGACTTCACAAACCTCCATTCTGTGACTTCACACACCTCCATTCTGTGTTCACACACCTCAATTCTGTGACTTCACACACCTATATTCTGACTTCACACACCTCCATTCTATGACTTCACACACCTGCATTCTTTGACTTCACACACCTAAATTCTGACTTGACACACCTCCATTCTGTGACTTCACACACCTCCATTCTGACTTCACACAGCTCCATTCTATGACTTTGCACACCTCCATTCTTTGACGTCACACACCTCCATTCTATGACTTCACACACCTATATTATTACATTACAAACATCCATTCTATAACTTCACACACCTCCATTCTATTACTTTACACACCGCCATTCTGTGACTTCACATACCTCCATTCTATGACTTCACAAACCTCCATTCTGTGACTTCACACACCTCCATTCTATGACTTCACACACTTCCATTCTGTGACTTCACACACCTCCATTCTATGAGTGCACACACCTCCTTTCTGACTTCACACACCTCCATTCTATGAATTCACACACCTCCATTCTGAATTCACACAGCTCCATTCTGTGACTTCACAAAACTACATTCTATGATTTCACACACCTCCATACTATGACTTCACACAACTCCATCTATGACTTCACATACCTCCATTCTGACTTCACACACCTCCATTCTATGATTTCACAGACCTGGAATCTGTGACTTCACTCACCTGCACTCTATGACTTCATACTCCTCCATTCTATGACTTCCCACACCTTCTTTCTAAGACTTCACCCACCTCCAATCTATGACTACACACCTCCATTCTGACTTCACACACCTCCATTCTGTGACTTCACACACCTCCATTCTATGACTTCACACACCTTCATTTTTACTTCAGAAACATCCATTCTATGACTTCACACACCTCCATTCTATGATTTCGCAAACCTCCATTCGGTGACTTCACACATCTCCATTCTGATTTCACACACCTCCATTCTATGACTTCACACACTTCCATTCTATGACTTCACACACCTCCATTCTGTGACTTCACAAACCTCCATTCTGAGTCACACACCTCCATTCTGTGACTTCACACACCTCTATTCTGTGACTTCACACAATTCCATTGTGTGACTTCACACACTTCCATTCTATGACTTCACACACCTCCATTTTAGGACTTCACACATCTCCATTCTGTGACTTCACACACCTCCATTCTATGACCTCACACACCCTCACTCTATGATTTCACACACCTCCATTCTATGACTTCACACATCCATTTTGAATTCACACACCTCCAATATATGACTTCAAACACCTCAATTCTGTAACTTCACACACCTCCATTCTATGACTTCATACTGCCCATTCTGTGACTTCACACACCTCCATTCTATGACTTCACACACTTCCATTCTATAACTTCGCAAACCTACATTCTGTGACTTTACTCACCTCCATTCTGAGTTCACACACCTCCATTCTGTGACATCACACACCTCCATTCTTTGACTTCCCACACCTGCATTCTGTGACTTCACACACCTTCATTCTATGACTTCAAACCGTCCATTCTGTGACTTTACACACCTCCATTCTGAGTTCACACATCTCAATTCTGGGACTTCACAAACCTCCCTTCGGTGACTTCACAATACTCCATTCTATGACTTCACACATCTACATTCTATGACTTCACACACCTCAATTCTGACTCACACAACTCCATTCTGTGACTTCAAAAACTCCATTCTATGATTTCACATATCTCCATACTATGACTTCACACACCTCCATCCATGACTTCACACACCTCCATTCTGAGTTCACACACCTCCATTCTGTGACTTCACACACCTCCATTCTGACTTCACACACCTCCATTGTATGACTTCACACACCTCCATTGTGTGACTTCTCACACCTCCATTCTATGACTTCACACACCTCCATTCTGATTTCACACACCTCTATTGTATGACTTCGAACACCTACATTCTGACTTCACACACCTCCATTTTATGACTTCACAGACCTCGAATATGTGACTTTACTCAACTCCACTCTATGACTTCTCACTTCTCCATTCTATGATTTCACACACCTCCATTCTGTGACTTCACACACCTCCATTCTATGACTTCACACCTCCATTCTGACTTAACTCACCTCCATTCTATGACTTCACACACCTCCATTCTGACTTCACACACCTCCATTCTGTGACTTCACACACCTCCATTCTATTACTTCACACACCTGCATTCTGTGACTTCACACACCTCCATTCTGAGTTCACACATCTCCATTCTGTGACTTCTCACACCTCGATTCTGTGACTTCACACACCTCCAATCTGTGACTTCACACACTTCCATTCTATGACTTCACACACCTCCTTTCTATGACTTCACACAACTCCATTCTGTGATTTCACACACCTCCATTCTATGACCACACACACCCTCATTCTATGATTTCACACACCTCCATTCTATGACTTCACACATCCATTTTGATTTCACAAACCTCCATTCTATGACTTCATACCGTCCATTCCGTGACTTCACACACCTCCATTCTATGACTTCACACACTTCCATTCTATGACTTCACATACCTCCATTCTGTGACTTTACACACCTCCATTCTGGGTTCACACACCTCCATTCTGTGACTTCACACTCCTGCAATCTGTGACTTCCCACACCTCCATTCTGTGACTTCACATACCTCCATTCTTTGACTTCACACACCTTCATTCTTACTTCACAAACACCCATTCTATGACTTCACACACCTCCATTCTATGACTTCACACACCTCCATTCTGTGACTTCACACACTTCCATTCTATGACTTCACAAACCTCCATTCTGACTTCACACACCTCCATTCTATGACTTCACACACCTCCATTCTGAATTCACACAGCTCAATTCGGGACTTCACACACCTCCAATATATGACTTCAAACACCTCAATTCTGTGACTTCACACACCTCCATTCTATGACTTCAAACCGTCCATTCTGTGACTTCACACACCTCCATTGTATGACTTCACACACTTCCATTCTATGACTTCACACACCTCCATTCTGTGACTTTACACTCCTCCATTCTGAGTTGACACACCTCAATTCGGGACTTCACACACCTCCAATCTGTGACTTCCCACACCGCCATTCTGTGACATCACACACCTCCATTCTATGACTTCACAGACCTCGAATCTGTGATTTCACTCACATGTACTCTATGACTTCCCACTCCTCCTTTCTATGACTTCCCACACCTCCTTTCTATGACTTCACCCACCTCCAATCGATGACTACACACCTCCATTCTGACTTCACACAGTTCCATTCTGTGACTTCACACACCCCCATTCTATGAGTTCACATACCTCCATTCTATGACTTCACACACCTTCATTCTTACTTCAGAAACCACCATTCTATGACTTCCCACACCTCCATTATATGACTTCACAAACCTCCATTCTGTGACTTCACACACCTCCATTCTGAGTTCACACAACTCCATTCGGTGACTTCACACACCTCCATTCTGACTTCACACACCTCCATTCTATGACTTCACACACTTCCATTCCATGACTTCACACACCTCCATTCTCTGACTTCACATACCTCCATTCTGTGTTCACACACCTTCATTCTGTGACTTCTCACACCTCGAATCTGTGACTTCACACACCTCCAATCTGTGACTACACACACTTCCATTCTATTACTTCACACACCTCCATTCTATGATTTCACACATCCATTGTGATTTCACACACCTCCAATATATGACTTCAAACACCTCAATACTGTGACTTCACACACCTCCATTCTATGACTTCATACCGTCCCTTCTGTGACTTCACACACCTCTATTCTATGATTTCACACACTTCCATTCTATGACTTCACACACCTCCATTCTGTGACTTTACACACCTCCATTCTGGGTTCACACACCTCTATTCTCTGACTTCACACTCCTGCAATCTGTGACTTCCCACACCTCCATTCTGTGACTTCACACACCTCCATTCTATGACTTCACATACCTTCATTCTTACTTCACAAACACCCATTCTATGAGTTCACACACCTCCATTCTATGACTTCACACACCTCCATTCTGTGACTTCACTCACCTCCATTCTATGACTTCACACACCTCCATTGTGACTACACACACCTCCATTGTATGAGTTCACACACCACCATTCTGACTTCACACACCTCCATTCTATGACTTCACACACCTCCATTCTGAATTCACACAGCTCAATTCTGTGACTTCACAAAATTCCATTCTGACTTCACACACCTCCATTGTATGTATTCACACACCTCCATTCTGTGACTTCACACACTTCCATTGTGACGTCACACACCTCCATTCTATGAGTTCACACACCTCCATTCTATGACTTCACACACCTCCATTCTGACTTCACACACCTCTATTCTATGACTTCGAACACCTACATTCTGACTTCACACACCTCCACTCTATGACTTCACACTTCTCCATTCTTTGACTTCCCACACCTAAGTTCTATGACTTCACCCACCTAAATTCTATGACATCACACCTCCATTCTGACTTCACACACCTCCATTCTATGACTTCACACACCTCCATTCTGACTTCACACACGTCCATTCTGTGACTTCACACACCTCCATTCTATGATTTCACACACCTCCCTTCTGTGACTTCACACACCTCCATTCTATGACTTCACACACCTCCATTCTGTGACTTCACACACCTCCATTCTGAGTTCACACATCTCCATTCTGTGACTTCTCACACCTCGATTCTGTGACTTCAGACACCTCCAATCTGTGACTTCACACAATTCCATTCTATGACTTCACACACCTCCATTCTATGACTTCACACACCTGCATTCTGTGACTTCACACACCTCCATTCTATAACTTCACACACCCTCATTCTATGATTTCACACACCTCCATTCTATGAATTCACACATCCATGTTGATTTCACACAACTCGAATATATAACTTCAAACACTTCAATTCTGTGACTTCACACACCTCCATTCTTTGACTTAATACCGTCCATTCTGTGACTTCACACACCTCCATTCTATGACTTCACACACTTCCATTCCATGACTTCACACACCTCCATTCTGTGACTTCACACACCTCCATTCTGGGTTCACACACCTCCATTCTGTGACTTCACACACCTCCATTCTATGACTTCACACACCTTCATTCTTACTTCAGAAACATCCATTCTATGACTTCACACACCTCCATTCTGTGAATTCACACAACTCCATTCTGGGTTCACACACCTCCATTCTGTGACTTCACACTGCTCCATTCTGTGACTTCACACACCTCCATTCTGTGACTTCACACACCTCCATTCTATGACTTCACACACCTTCATTCTTACTTCAGAAACATCCATTCTATGACTTCACACACCTCCATTCTGTGACTTCACACAACTCCATTCTGGGTTCACACACCTCCATTCTGTGACTTCACACTCCTCCATTCTGTGACTTCACACACCTCCATTCTATGACCACATACACCCTCATTCTAGGATTACACACCCCTACATTCTATGACTTCACACATCCACTTTGATTTCACACACCTCCAATATATGACTTCACAAACCTCCATTCTGTGACTTCACACACCTCCATTCTGAGTTCACACACCTCCATTCTATGACTTCACACACTTCCATTCTGAATTCACACAGCTCAATTCGGGACTTCACACACCTCCAATATATGACTTCAAACACCTCAATTCTGTGACTTCACACACCTCCATTCTATGACTTCAAACCGTCCATTCTGTGACTTCACACACCTCCATTGTATGACTTCACACACTTCCATTCTATGACTTCACACACCTCCATTCTGTGACTTTACACTCCTCCATTCTGAGTTGACACACCTCAATTCGGGACTTCACACACCTCCAATCTGTGACTTCCCACACCGCCATTCTGTGACATCACACACCTCCATTCTATGACTTCACAGACCTCGAATCTGTGATTTCACTCACATGTATACTATGACTTCCCACTCCTCCTTTCTATGACTTCCCACACCTCCTTTCTATGACTTCACCCACCTCCAATCGATGACTACACACCTCCATTCTGACTTCACACAGTTCCATTCTGTGACTTCACACACCCCCATTCTATGAGTTCACATACCTCCATTCTATGACTTCACACACCTTCATTCTTACTTCAGAAACCACCATTCTATGACTTCCCACACCTCCATTCTATGACTTCACAAACCTCCATTCTGTGACTTCACACACCTCCATTCTGAGTTCACACAACTCCATTCGGTGACTTCACACACCTCCATTGTGACTTCACACACCTCCATTCTATGACTTCACACACTTCCATTCCATGACTTCACACACCTCCATTCTCTGACTTCCCACACCACCATTCTATGACTTCCCACACCTCCATTCTATGACTTCACAAACCTCCATTCTGTGACTTCACACACCTCCATTCTGTGTTCACACACCTCAATTCTGTGACTTCACACACCTATATTCTGACTTCACACACCTCCATTCTATGACTTCACACACCTGCATTCTTTGACTTCACACACCTAAATTCTGACTTGACACACCTCCATTCTGTGACTTCACACACCTCCATTCTGACTTCACACAGCTCCATTCTATGACTTTGCACACCTCCATTCTTTGACGTCACACACCTCCATTCTATGACTTCACACACCTATATTATTACATTACAAACATCCATTCTATAACTTCACACACCTCCATTCTATGACTTTACACACCGCCATTCTGTGACTTCACATACCTCCATTCTATGACTTCACAAACCTCCATTCTGTGACTTCACACACCTCCATTCTATGACTTCACACACTTCCATTCTGTGACTTCACACACCTCCATTCTATGAGTGCACACACCTCCTTTCTGACTTCACACACCTCCTTTCTATGAATTCACACACCTCCATTCTGAATTCACACAGCTCCATTCTGTGACTTCACAAAACTACATTCTATGATTTCACACACCTCCATACTATGACTTCACACAACTCCATCTATGACTTCACATACCTCCATTCTGACTTCACACACCTCCATTCTATGACTTCACAGACCTGGAATCTGTGACTTCACTCACCTGCACTCTATGACTTCATACTCCTCCATTCTATGACTTCCCACACCTTCTTTCTAAGACTTCACTCACCTCCAATCTATGACTACACACCTCCATTCTGACTTCACACACCTCCATTCTGTGACTTCACACACCTCCATTCTATGACTTCACACACCTTCATTTTTACTTCAGAAACATCCATTCTATGAGTTCACACACCTCCATTCTATGATTTCACAAACCTCCATTCGGTGACTTCACACATCTCCATTCTGATTTCACACACCTCCATTCTATGACTTCACACACTTCCATTCTATGACTTCACACACCTCCATTCTGTGACTTCACACACCTCTATTCTGTGACTTCACACAATTCCATTGTGTGACTTCACACACTTCCATTCTATGACTTCACACACCTCCATTTTAGGACTTCACACATCTCTATTCTGTGACTTCACACACCTCCATTCTATGACCTCACACACCCTCACTCTATGATTTCACACACCTCCATTCTATGACTTCACACATCCATTTTGAATTCACACACCTCCAATATATGACTTCAAACACCTCAATTCTGTAACTTCACACACCTCCATTCTATGACTTCATACTGCCCATTCTGTGACTTCACACACCTCCATTCTATGACTTCACACACTTCCATTCTATAACTTCGCACACCTACATTCTGTGACTTTACTCACCTCCATTCTGAGTTCACACACCTCCATTCTGTGACATCACACACCTCCATTCTTTGACTTCCCACACCTGCATTCTGTGACTTCACACACCTTCATTCTATGACTTCAAACCGTCCATTCTGTGACTTTACACACCTCCATTCTGAGTTCACACATCTCAATTCTGGGACTTCACAAACCTCCCTTCGGTGACTTCACAATACTCCATTCTATGACTTCACACATCTACATTCTATGACTTCACACACCTCAATTCTGACTCACACAACTCCATTCTGTGACTTCAAAAACTCCATTCTATGATATCACATATCTCCATACTATGACTTCACACACCTCCATCCATGACTTCACACACCTCCATTCTGAGTTCACACACCTCCATTCTGTGACTTCACACACCTCCATTCTGACTTCACACACCTCCATTGTATGACTTCACACACCTCCATTGTGTGACTTCTCACACCTCCATTCTATGACTTCACACACCTCCATTCTGATTTCGCACACCACTATTGTATGACTTCGAACACCTACATTCTGACTTCACACACCTCCATTTTATGACTTCACAGACCTCGAATATGTGACTTTACTCAACTCCACTCTATGACTTCTCACTTCTCAATTCTATGATTTCACACACCTCCATTCTGTGACTTCACACACCTCCATTCTATGACTTCACACCTCCATTCTGACTTAACTCACCTCCATTCTATGACTTCACACACCTCCATTCTGACTTCACACACCTCCATTCTGTGACTTCACACACCTCCATTCTATTACTTCACACACCTCCATTCTGTGACTTCACACACCTCCATTCTGAGTTCACACATCTCCATTCTGTGACTTCTCACACCTCGATTCTGTGACTTCACACACCTCCAATCTGTGACTTCACACACTTCCATTCTATGACTTCACACACCTCCTTTCTATGACTTCACACAACTCCATTCTGTGATTTCACACACCTCCATTCTATGACCACACACACCCTCATTCTATGATTTCACACACCTCCATTCTATGACTTCACACACCTCCATTCTGACTTCACACACCTCCATTCTGTGACTTCACACAACTCCATTCTGTGATTTCACACACCTCCATTCTATGACTTCACACACCTCCATTCTGACTTCACACACCTCCATTCTGTGACTTCACACACCTCCATTCTATTACTTCACACACCTCCATTCTGTGACTTCACACACCTCCATTCTGAGTTCACACATCTCCATTCTGTGACTTCTCACACCTCCATTCTATGACTTCATACCGTCCATTCCGTGACTTCACACACCTCCATTCTATGACTTCACACACTTCCATTCTATGACTTCACATACCTCCATTCTGTGATTTTACACACCTCCATTCTGGGTTCACACACCTCCATTCTGTGACTTCACACTCCTGCAATCTGTGACTTCCCACACCTCCATTCTGTGACTTCACATACCTCCATTCTATGACTTCACACACCTTCATTCTTACTTCACAAACACCCATTCTATGACTTCACACACCTCCATTCTATGACTTCACACACCTCCATTCTGTGACTTCACACACTTCCATTCTATGACTTCACAAACCTCCATTCTGACTTCACACACCTCCATTCTATGACTTCACACACCTCCATTCTGAATTCACACAGCTCAATTCGGGACTTCACACACCTCCAATATATGACTTCAAACACCTCAATTCTGTGACTTCACACACCTCCATTCTATGACTTCAAACCGTCCATTCTGTGACTTCACACACCTCCATTGTATGACTTCACACACTTCCATTCTATGACTTCACACCCCTCCATTCTGTGACTTCACACACCTCCATTCTATTACTTCACACACCTCCATTCTGTGACTTCACACACCTCCATTCTGAGTTCACACATCTCCATTCTGTGACTTCTCACACCTCGATTCTGTGACTTCACACACCTCCAATCTGTGACTTCACACACTTCCATTCTATGACTTCACACACCTCCTTTCTATGACTTCACACAACTCCATTCTGTGATTTCACACACCTCCATTCTATGACCACACACACCCTCATTCTATGATTTCACACACCTCCATTCTATGACTTCACACATCCATTTTGATTTCACAAACCTCCATTCTATGACTTCATACCGTCCATTCCGTGACTTCACACACCTCCATTCTATGACTTCACACACTTCCATTCTATGACTTCACATACCTCCATTCTGTGACTTTACACACCTCCATTCTGGGTTCACACACCTCCATTCTGTGACTGCACACTCCTGCAATCTGTGACTTCCCACACCTCCATTCTGTGACTTCACATACCTCCATTCTATGACTTCACACACCTTCATTCTTACTTCACAAACACCCATTCTATGACTTCACACACCTCCATTCTATGACTTCACACACCTCCATTCTGTGACTTCACACACTTCCATTCTATGACTTCACAAACCTCCATTCTGACTTCACACACCTCCATTCTATGACTTCACACACCTCCATTCTGAATTCACACAGCTCAATTCGGGACTTCACACACCTCCAATATATGACTTCAAACACCTCAATTCTGTGACTTCACACACCTCCATTCTATGACTTCAAACCGTCCATTCTGTGACTTCACACACCTCCATTGTATGACTTCACACACTTCCATTCTATGACTTCACACACCTCCATTCTGTGACTTTACACTCCTCCATTCTGAGTTGACACACCTCAATTCGGGACTTCACACACCTCCAATCTGTGACTTCCCACACCGCCATTCTGTGACATCACACACCTCCATTCTATGACTTCACAGACCTCGAATCTGTGATTTCACTCACATGTACTCTATGACTTCCCACTCCTCCTTTCTATGACTTCCCACACCTCCTTTCTATGACTTCACCCACCTCCAATCGATGACTACACACCTCCATTCTGACTTCACACAGTTCCATTCTGTGACTTCACACACCCCCATTCTATGAGTTCACATACCTCCATTCTATGACTTCACACACCTTCATTCTTACTTCAGAAACCACCATTCTATGACTTCCCACACCTCCATTCTATTACTTCACAAACCTCCATTCTGTGACTTCACACACTTCCATTCCATGACTTCACACACCTCCATTCTCTGACTTCACATACCTCCATTCTGTGTTCACACACCTTCATTCTGTGACTTCTCACACCTCGAATCTGTGACTTCACACACCTCCAATCAGTGACTACACACACTTCCATTCTATTACTTCACACACCTCCATTCTATGATTTCACACATCCATTGTGATTTCACACACCTCCAATATATGACTTCAAACACCTCAATACTGTGACTTCACACACCTCCATTCTATGACTTCATACCGTCCCTTCTGTGACTTCACACACCTCTATTGTATGATTTCACACACTTCCATTCTATGACTTCACACACCTCCATTCTGTGACTTTACACACCTCCATTCTGGGTTCACACACCTCTATTCTCTGACTTCACACTCCTGCAATCTGTGACTTCCCACACCTCCATTCTGTGACTTCACACACCTCCATTCTATGACTTCACATACCTTCATTCTTACTTCACAAACACCTATTCTATGAGTTCACACACCTCCATTCTATGACTTCACACACCTCCATTCTGTGACTTCACTCACATCCATTCTATGACTTCACACACCTCCATTCTGAATTCACACAGCTCAATTCTGTGACTTCACAAAATTCCATTCTGACTTCACACACCTCCATTGTATGTATTCACACACCTCCATTCTGTGACTTCACACACTTCCATTGTGACGTCACACACCTCCATTCTATGAGTTCACACACCTCCATTCTATGACTTCACACACCTCCATTCTGACTTCACACACCTCTATTCTATGACTTCGAACACCTACATTCTGACTTCACACACCTCCACTCTATGACTTCACACTTCTCCATTCTTTGACTTCCCACACCTAAGTTCTATGACTTCACCCACCTAAATTCTATGACATCACACCTCCATTCTGACTTCACACACCTCCATTCTATGACTTCACACACCTCCATTCTGACTTCACACACCTCCATTCTGTGACTTCACACACCTCCATTCTATGATTTCACACACCTCCCTTCTGTGACTTCACACACCTCCATTCAATGACTTCACACACCTCCATTCTGTGACTTCACACACCTCCATTCTGAGTTCACACATCTCCATTCTGTGACTTCTCACACCTCGATTCTGTGACTTCAGACACCTCCAATCTGTGACTTCACACAATTCCATTCTATGACTTCACACACCTCCATTCTATGACTTCACACACCTGCATTCTGTGACTTCACACACCTCCATTCTATGACTTCACACACCCTCATTCTATGATTTCACACACCTCCATTCTATGAATTCACACATCCATGTTGATTTCACACAACTCGAATATATAACTTCAAACACTTCAATTCTGTGACTTCACACACCTCCATTCTTTGACTTAATACCGTCCATTCTGTGACTTCACACACCTCCATTCTATGACTTCACACACTTCCATTCCATGACTTCACACACCTCCATTCTGTGACTTCACACACCTCCATTCTGGGTTCACACACCTCCATTCTGTGACTTCACACACCTCCATTCTATGACTTCACACACCTTCATTCTTACTTCAGAAACATCCATTCTATGACTTCACACACCTCCATTCTGTGACTTCACACAATTCCATTCTGGGTTCACACACCTCCATTCTGTGACTTCACACTCCTCCATTCTGTGACTTCACACACCTCCATTCTATGACTTCACACACCTCCATTCTGTGACTTCACACACCTCCATTCTGGGTTCACACACCTCCATTCTGTGACTTCACACACCTCCATTCTATGACTTCACACACCTTCATTCTTACTTCAGAAACATCCATTCTATGACTTCACACACCTCCATTCTGTGACTTCACACAACTCCATTCTGGGTTCACACACCTCCATTCTGTGACTTCACACTCCTCCATTCTGTGACTTCACACACCTCCATTCTATGACCACACACACCCTCATTCTAGGATTACACACCCCTACATTCTATGACTTCACACATCCACTTTGATTTCACACACCTCCAATATATGACTTCACAAACCTCCATTCTGTGACTTCACACACCTCCATTCTGAGTTCACACAACTCCATTCGGTGATTTCACACACCTCCATTCTGACTTCACACACCTCCATTCTATGACTTCACACACTTCCATTCCATGCCTTCACACACCTCCATTCTCTGACTTCACTTACCTCCATTCGGACTTCACACACCTTCATTCTGTGACTTCTCACACCTCGAATCTGTGACTTCCCACACCTCGAATCTGTGAATTCACACACTTCCATTCTATGACTTCACACACCTCCATTCTATGACTTCACACATCCATTGTGATTTCACACAGCTCCAATATATGACTTCAAACACCTCAATTCTGTGACTTCACACACCTCCATTCTATGACTTCATACCGTCCATTCTGTGACTTCACACACCTCCATTCTATGATTTCACACACTTCCATTCTATGACTTCACACACCTCCATTCTGTGACTTTACACACCTCCATTCTGGGTTCACACACCTATATTCTCTGACTTCACACTCCTGCAATCTGTGACTTCCCACACCTCCATTCTGTGACTTCACACACCTCCATTCTATGAAATCACATACCTTCATTCTTACTTCACAAACACCCATTCTATGACTTCACACACCTCCATTCTATGACTTCACACACCTCCATTCTGTGACTTCACTCACCTCCATTCTGTGACTTCACACACCTCCATTGTGACTACACACACCTCCATTCTATGAGTTCACACACCTCCATTCTGACTTCACACACCTCCATTCTATGACTTCACACACCTCCATTCTGACTTCACACACCTCCATTCTGTGACTTCACACACCTCCATTCTATAATTTCACACACCACCATTCTGTGACTTTACACACCTCCATTCTGGGTTCACACACCTCCATTCTGTGACTTCACACTCCTGCAATCTGTGACTTCCCACACCTCCATTCTGTGACTTCACACACCTCCATTCTGAATTCACACAGCTCAATTCTGTGACTTCACAAAATTCCATTCTGACTTCACACACCTCCATTGTATAAATTCACACACCTCCATTCTATGACTTCAGAAACCTCCATTCTGTGACTTCACACACCTCAATTCTGATTTCACACACTTCCATTCTATGACTTCACACACTTCCATTCTATGACTTCACACGCCTCCATTCTCTGATTTCACACACCTCCATTCTTAGTTCACACACCTCTATTCTGTGATTTCACACACCTCCATTCTGTGACTTCACACACCTCCATTCTGTGATTTCACACACTTCCATTCTATGACTTCACACACCTTCATTCTATGATTTCACACACCTCCATTCTGTGACTTCACAAACCTCCATTCTATGACCTCACACACCCTCATTCTATGATTTCACACACCTCCATTCTATGACTTCACACATCCATTTTGACTTCACACACCTCCAATATATGACTTCAAACACCTCAATTCTGTGACTTCACACACCTCCATTCTATGACTTCAAACCGTCAATTCTGTGACATCACACACCTCCATTCTATGACTTCACACACTTCCATTCTATGACTTCACACACCTCCATTCTGTGACTTTACACTCCTCCATTCTGAGTTCACACACCTCAATTCTGGGACTTCACACACCTCCAATCTGTGACTTCCCACACCTCCATTCTGTGCCTTCACACAACTCCATTCTATGACTTCACATACCTTCATTCTTACTTCACAAACACACATTCTATGACTTCACACACCTCCATTCTATGACTTCACACACCTCCATTCTGTGACTTCACTCACCTCCATTCTATGACTTCACACACCTCCATTGTGACTACACACACCTCCATTCTATGAGTTCACACACCTCCATTCTGACTTCACACACCTCCATTCTATAACTTCACACACCTCCATTCTGAATTCACACAGCTCAATTCTGTGACTTCACAAAATTCCATTCTGACTTCACACACCTCCATTGTATGTATTCACACACCTCCATTCTGTGACTTCACACACTTCCATTGTGACGTCACACACCTCCATTCTATGAGTTCACGCACCTCCATTCTATGACTTCACACACCTCCATTCTGACTTCACACACCTCTATTCTATGACTTCGAACACCTACATTCTGACTTCACACACCTCCACTCTATGACTTCACACTTCTCCATTCTATGCCTTCCCACATCTAAGTTCTATGACTTCACCCACCTAAATTCTATGACATCACACCTCCATTCTGACTTCACACACCTCCATTCTATGACTTCACACACCTCCATTCTGACTTCACACACCTCCATTCTGTGACTTCACACACCTCCATTCTATGATTTCACACACCTCCCTCCTGTGACTTCACACACCTCCATTCTATGACTTCACACACCTCCATTCTGTGACTTCACACACCTCCATTCTGAGTTCACACATCTCCATTCTGTGACTTCTCACACCTCGATTCTGTGACTTCACACACCTCCATTCTATGACTTCACACAACCTCATTCTATGATTTCACACACCACCATTCTATGAATTCACACATCCATGTTGATTTCATACAACTCCAATATATGACTTCAAACACCTCAATTTTGTGACTTCACACACCTCCATTCTTTGACTTAATACCGTCCATTCTGTGACTTCACAGACCTCCATTCTATGACTTCACACACCTTCATTCTTACTTCAGAAACAACCATTCTATGACTTCCCACACCTCAATTCTATGACTTCACAAACCTCCATTCTGTGACTTCACACACCTCCATTCTGAGTTCACACAACTCCATTCGGTGACTTCACACACCTCCATTCTGACTTCACACAGCTCCATTCTATGACTTCACACACTTCCATTCCATGACTTCACACACCTCCATTCTCTGACTTCACATACCTCCATTCTGACTTCACACACCTTCATTCTGTGACTTCTCACACCTCGAATCTGTGACTTCTCACGCCTCCAATCTGTGACTTCATACACTTCCATTCTTTGACTTCACACACCTCCATTCTATGACTTCACACATCCATTTTGATTTCACACACCTCCAATATATGACTTCAAACACCTCAATTCTGTGACTTCACACACCTCCATTCTATGACTTCATACCGTCCATTCTGTGACTTCACACACCTCCATTCTATGATTTCACACACTTCCATTCTATGACTTAACACACCTCCATTCTGTGACTTTACACACCTCCATTCTGGGTTCACACACCTCTATTCTCTGACTTCACACTCCTGCAATCTGTGACTTCCCACACCTCCATTCTGTGACTTCACACACCTCCATTCTATGACTTCACATACCTTCATTCTTACTTCACAAACACCCATTCTATGAGTTCACACACCTCCATTCTATGACTTCACACACCTCCATTCTGTGACTTCACTCAACTCCATTCTATGACTTCACACACCTCCATTGTGACTACACACACCTCCATTCTATGAGTTCACACACCTCCATTCTGACTTCACACACCTCCATTCTATGACTTCACACACCTCCATTCTGACTTCACACACCTCCATTCTGTGACTTCACACACCTCCATTCTATGATTTCACACACCTCCATTCTGTGACTTCACACACCTCCATTCTATTACTTCACACACCTCCATTCTGTGACTTCACACACCTCCATTCTGAGTTCACACATCTCCATTCTGTGACTTCTCACACCTGGATTCTGTGACTTCACACACCTCCAATCTGTGACTTCACACACTTCCATTCTATGACTTCACACACCTCCTTTCTATGACTTCACACAACTCCATTCTGTGAATTCACACACCTCCATTCTATGACCACACACACCCTCATTCTATGATTTCACACACCTCCATTCTATGACTTCACACATCCATTTTGATTTCACACACCTCCAATATATGACTTCAAACACCTCAATTCTGTGACTTCACACACCTCCACTCAATGACTTCATACCGTCCATTCTGTGACTTCAAACACCTCCATTCTATGACTTCACACACTTCCATTCTATGACTTCACACACCTCCATTCTGTGACTTTACACACCTCCATTCTGGGTTCCCACACCTCCATTCTGTGACTTCACACTCCTGCAATCTGTGACTTCCCACACCTCCATTCTGTGACTTCACATACCTCCATTCTATGACTTCACACACCTTAATTCTTACTTCACAAACACCCATTCTATGACTTCACACACCTCCATTCTATGACTTCACACACCTCTATTCTGTGACTTCCCACACTTCCATTCTATGACTTCACACACCACCTTTCTGACTTCACACACCTCCATTCTATGACTTCACACACCTCCATTCTGAATTCACACAGCTCAATTCTGTGACTTCACAAAATTCCATTCTGACTTCACACACCTCCATTGTGTAAATTCACACACCTCCATTCTATGACTTCACAAACGTCCATTCTGTGACTTCACACACCTCAATTCTGATTTCACACACTTCCATTCTATGACTTCACACACTTCCATTCTATGACTTCACACGCCTCCATTCTCTGACTTCACACACCTCCATTCTGAGTTCACACACCTCTATTCTGTGATTTCACACACCTCCATTCTGTGACTTCACACACCTCCATTCTGTGACTTCACACACTTCCATTCTATGACTTCACACACCTTCATTCTATGATTTCACACACCTCCATTCTGTGACTTCACAAACCTCCATTCTATGACCTCACACACCCTCATTCTATGATTTCACACACCTCCATTCTATGACTTCACACATCCATTTTGACTTCACACACCTCCAATATATGACTTCAAACACCTCAATTCTGTGACTTCACACACCTCCATTCTATGACTTCAAACCGTCCATTCTGTGACTTCACACACCTTCATTGTATGACTTCACACACTTCCATTCTATGACTTCACACACCTCCATTCTGTGACTTTACACTCCTCCATTCTGAGTTCACACACCTCAATTCTGGGACTTCACACACCTCCAATCTGTGACTTCCCACACCTCCATTCTGTGACATCACACACCTCCATTCTATGACTTCACAGACCTCGAATCTGTGATTTCACTCACATGCACTCTATGACTTCACACTCCTCCTTTCTATGACTTCCCACACCTCTTTTCTATGACTTCACCCTCACCTCCAATCGATGACTACACACCTCCATTCTGACTTCACACACTTCCATTCTGTGACTTCACACACCCCCATTCTATGAGTTCACATACCTCCATTCTATGACTTCACACACCTTCATTCTTACTTCAGAAACAACCATTCTATGACTTCCCACACCTCCATTCTATGACTTCACAAACCTCCATTCTGTGACTTCACACACCTCCATTCTGAGTTCACACCACTCCATTCGGTGAGATCACACACCTCCATTCTGACTTCACACACCTCCATTCTATGACTTCACACACTTCCATTCCATGACTTCACACACCTCCATTCTCTGACTTCACATACCTCCATTCTGAGTTCACACACCTTCATTCTGTGATTTCTCACACCTCGAATATGTGACTTCACACACCTCTAATCTGTGACTTCACACACTTCCATTCTATGACTTCACACACCTCCATTCTATGACTTCACACATCCATTTTGATTTCACACACCTCCAATATATGACTTCAAACACCTCAATTCTGTGACTTCACACACCTCCATTCTATGACTTCATACCGTCCATTCTGTGACTTCACACACCTCCATTCTATGACTTCACACACTTCCATTCTATGACTTCACACACCTCCATTCTGTGACTTTACACACCTCCATGCTGGGTTCACACACCTCCATTCTGTGACTTCACACTCCTGCAATCTGTGACTTCCCACACCTCCATTCTGTGACTTCACACACCTCCATTCTATGACTTCACATACCTTCATTCTTACTTCAAAAACACCCATTCTATGACTTCACACACCTCCATTCTATGACTTCACACACCTCCATTCTGTGACTTCACTCACCTCCATTCTTTGACTTCACACACCTCCATTGTGACTACACACACCTCCATTCCATGAGTTCACTCACCTCCATTCTGACTTCACACACCTCCATTCTATGACTTCACACACCTCCATTCTGACTTCACACACCTCCATTCTGTGACTTCACACACCTCTATTCTATGATATCACACACCTCCATTCTGTGAATTCACACACCTCCATTCTATGACTTCACACACCTCCATTCTATGACTTCACACACTTCAATTCTATGACTTCACACACCTCCATTCTGTGACTTTACACACCTCCATTCTGGGTTCACACACCTCCATTCTGTGACTTCACACTCCTGCAATCTCTGACTTCCCACCCCTCAATTCTGTGACTTCACACACCTCCATTCTATGACTTCACACACCTTCATTCTTACTTCACAAACACCCATTCTATGACTTCACACACCTCCATTCTATGACTTCACACACCTCCATTCTGTGACTTCACAAACTTCCATTCTATGACTTCACACACCTCCATTCTGACTTCACACACCTCCATTCTATGACTTCACACAACTCCATGCTGAATTCACACAGCTCAATTCTGTGACTTCACAAAATTCCATTCTGACTTCACACACCTCCATTGTGTAAATTCACACACCTCCATTCTATGACTTCACAAACCTCCATTCTGTGACTTCACACAGCTCAATTCTGATTTCACACACTTCCATTCTATGACTTCACACACTTCCATTCTATGACTTCACACGCCTCCATTCTCTGACTTCACACACCTCCATTCTGAGTTCACACACCTCTATTCTGTGGTTTTACACACCTCCATTCTGTGACTTCACACACCTCCATTCTGGGTTCACACACCTCCATTCTGTGTCTTCACACTCCTCCATTCTGTGACTTCACACACCTCCATTCTATGACCACACACACCCTCATTCTATGATTTCACACACCTCCATTCTATGACTTCACACATCCATTTTGATTTCACACACCTCCAATATATGACTTCAAACACCTCAATTCTGTGACTTCACACACCTCCATTCTGTGACTTCATATCGTCCATTCTGTGACTTCACACACCTCCATTCTATTACTTCACACACTTCCATTCTATGACTTCACACACCTCCATTCTGTGACTGTACACACCTCCATTCTGGGTTCACACACCTCCATTCTGTGACTTCACACTCCTGCAATCTGTGACTTCCCACACCTCCATTCTGTGACTTCACACACCTCCATTCTATGACTTCACACACATTCATTCTTACTTCACAAACACCCATTCTGTGACTTCACACACCTCTATTCTATGACTTCACACACCTCCATTCTCTGACTTCACACACTTCCATTCTATGACTTCACACACCTCCATTCTGACTTCACACACACCTCCATTCTATGACTTCACACACCTCCATTCTGAATTCACACAGCTCAATTCTGTGACTTCACAAAATTCCATTCTGATTTCACACACCTCCATTGTATAAATTGACACACCTCCATTCTATGACTTCATAAACCTCTATTCTGTGACTTCACACACCTCAATTTTGATTTCACACACTTCCATTCTATGACTTCACACACTTCCATTCTATGACTTCACACGCCACCATTCTCTGACTTCACACACCTCCATTCTGAGTTCACACACCTCTATTCTGTGATTTCACACACCTCCATTCTGTGACTTCACACACCTCCATTCTATGACTTCACATACCTTCATTCTTACTTCACAAACACCCGTTCTATGACTTCACACACCTCTATTCTATGCCTTCACACACCTCCATTCTGTGACTTCACTCACCTCCATTCTATGACTTCACACACCTCCATTGTGACTACACACACCTCCATTCTATGAGTTCACACACCTCCATTCTGACTTCACACACCTCCATTCTATGACTTCACACACCTCCATTCTGAATTCACACAGCTCAATTCTTTGACTTCACAAAATTCCATTCTGACTTCACACACCTCCATTGTATGTATTAACACACCTCCATTCTATGAGTTCACACACCTCCATTCTATGACTTCACACACCTCCATTCTGACTTCACACACCTCTATTCTATGACTTCGAACACCTACATTCTGACTTCACACACCTCCACTCTATGACTTCACACTTCTCCATTCTATGACTTCCCACACCTAAGTTCTATGACTTCACCCACCTAAATTTTATGACATCACACCTCCATTCTGACTTCACACACCTCCATTCTATGACTTCACACACCTCCATTCTGACTTCACACACCTCCATTCTGTGACTTCACACACCTCCATTCTATGATTTCACACACCTCCCTTCTGTGACTTCACACACCTCCAGTCTATGACTTCACACACCTCCATTCGGTGACTTCACACACCTCCATTCTGAGTTCACACATCTCCATTCTGTGACTTCTCACACCTCGATTCTGTGACTTCACACACCTCCAATCTGTGACTTCACACACTTCCATTCTATGACTTCACACACCTCCATTCTATGACTTCACACACCTCCATTCTGTGACTTCACACACCTCCATTCTATGACTTCAGACATCCATGTTGATTTCACACAACTCCAATATATGACTTCAAACACTTCAATTCTGTGACTTCACACACCTCCATTCTGTGACTTCACACACCTCCATTCTATGACTTCACACACCTTCATTCTTACTTCAGAAACATCCATTCTATGACTTCACACACCTCCATTCTTTGACTTCACAAACCTCCATTCTGTGACTTCACACACCTCCATTCTGACTTCACACACTTCCATTCTATGACTTCACACACTTCCATTCTATGACTTCACACACCTCCATTCTCTGACTTCACACACTTCCATTCTGAGTTCACACACCTCTATTCTCTGATTTCACACATCTCCATTCTGTGACTTCACACACCTCCATTCTGTGACTTCACACACTTCCATTCTATGACTTCACACACCTTCATTCTATGATTTCACACACCTCCATTCTGTGACTTCACAAACCTCCATTCTATGACCTAACATACCCTCATTCTATGATTTCACACACCTCCATTCTATGACTTCACACATCCATTTTGACTTCACACAACTCCAATATATGACTTCAAACACCTCAATTCTGTGACTTCACACACCTCCATTCTATGACTTCATACACCTTCATTCTTACTTCACAAACACCCATTGTATGACTTCACACACCTCCATTCTATGGCTTCACACACCTCCATTCTGTGACTTCACACACTTCCATTCTATGACTTCACACACCTCCATCCTGACTTCACACACCTCCATTCTATGACTTCACACACCTCCATGCTGAATTCACACAGCTCAATTCTGTGACTTCACAAAATTCCATTCTGACTTCACACACCTCCATTGTGTAAATTCACACACCTCCATTCTATGACTTCACAAACCTCCATTGTGTGACTTCACACACCTCAATTCTGATTTCACAGACTTCCATTCTATGACTTCACACACTTCCATTCTATGACTTCACACGCCTCCATTCTCTGACTTCACACACCTCCATTCTGAGTTCACACACCTCTATTCTGAGATTTCACACACCTCCATTCTGTGACTTCACACACCTCCATTCTGGGTTCACACACCTCCATTCTGTGTCTTCACACTCCTCCATTCTGTGACTTCACACACCTCCATTCTATGACCACACACACCCTCATTCTATGATTTCACACACCTCCATTCTATGACTTCACACATCCATTTTGATTTCACACACCTCCAATATATGACTTCAAACACCTCAATTCTGTGACTTCACACACCTCCATTCTGTGACTTCATACCGTCCATTCTGTGACTTCAAACACCTCCATTCTATTACTTCACACACTTCCATGCTATGACTTCACACACCTCCATTCTGTGACTTTACACACCTCCATTCTGGGTTCACACACCTCCATTCTGTGACTTCACACTCCTGCAATCTGTGACTTCCCACACCTCCATTCTGTGACTTCACACACCTCCATTCTATGACTTCACACACCATCATTCTTACTTCACAAACACCCATTCTATGACTTCACACACCTCCATTCTATGACTTCACACACCTCCATTCTGAATTCACACAGCTCAATTCTGGGACTTCACAAAATTCCATTCTGACTGCACACACCTCCATTGTATAAATTGACACACCTCCATTCTATGACTTCATAAACCTCCATTCTGTGACTTCACACACCTCAATTTTGATTTCACACACTTCCATTCTATGACTTCACACACTTCCATTCTATGACTTCACACGCCACCATTCTCTGACTTCACACACCTCCATTCTGAGTTCACACACCTCTATTCTGTGATTTCACACACCTCCATTCTGGGACTTCACACACCTCCATTCTATGACTTCACATACCTTCATTCTTACTTCACAAACACCCATTCTATGACTTCACACACCTCCATTCTATGCCTTCACACACCTCCATTCTGTGACTTCACTCACCTCCAATCTATGACTTCACACACCTCCATTGTGACTACACACACCTCCATTCTATGAGTTCACACACCTCCATTCTGACTTCACACACCTCCATTCTATGACTTCACACACCTCCATTCTGAATTCACACAGCTCAATTCTTTGACTTCACACAATTCCATTCTGACTTCACACACCTCCATTGTATGTATTAACACACCTCCATTCTATGAGTTCACACACCTCCATTCTATGACTTCACACACCTCCATTCTGACTTCACACACCTCTATTCTATCACTTCGAACACCTACATTCTGACTTCACACACCTCCACTCTATGACTTCACAATTCTCCATTCTATGACTTCCCGCACCTAAGTTCTATGACTTCACCCACCTAAATTCTATGACATCACACCTCCATTCTGACTTCACACACCTCCATTCTATGACTTCACAAACCTCCATTCTGACTTCACACACCTCCATTCTATGACTTCACTCACCTCCATTCTATGATTTCACACACCTCCCTTCTGTGACTTCACACACCTCCAGTCTATGACTTCACACACCTCCATTCGGTGACTTCACACACCTACATTCTGAGTTCACACTTCTCCATTCTGTGACTTCTCACACCTCGATTCTGTGACTTCACACACCTCCAATCTGTGACTTCACACACTTCCATTCTATGACTTCACACACCTCCATTCTATGACTTCACACACCTCCATTCTGTGACTTCACACACCTCCATTCTATGACTTCAGACATCCATGTTGATTTCACACAACTCCAATATATGACTTCAAACACTTCAATTCTGTGACTTCACACACCTCCATTCTGTTACTTTACACACCTCCATTCTGAGTTCACACACCTCAATTCTGGGACTTCACACACCTCCAATCTGTGACTTCACACACCTCCATTCTATGACTTCACACACGTCCATTCTGTGACTTCAAACACCTCCATTCTATGACTTCACACACCTCCATTGTGACTACACACACTACCATTCTATGAGTTCACACACCTCCATTCTGACTTCACACACCTCCATTCTATGACTTCACACACCTCCATTCTATGACTTCACACATCTCCTTTCTATGACTTCACCCAACTCCATTCTATGACTTCACACCTCCATTCTGACTTCACACACCTCTATTCTGTGACTTCACACACCTCCATTCTATGCCTTCACACACCTTCATTCTTACTTCACAAACATATATTCTATGACTTCACACACCTCCATTCTTTGACTTCACACACCTCCATTCTTTGTCTTCACACACCTCCATTCTTTGACTTCACACACCTAAATTCTGAGTTGACACATCTCCATTCTGTGACTTCACACACCTCCATTCTGACTTCACACATCTCCATTCTATGACTTAACACACCTTCATTTTTACTTTACAAACATTCATTCTATAACTTCACACACCTCCATTCTATGACTTCACACACCTCCATTCAGTGATTTCACACACCTCCATTCTATGACTTCACACACTTCCATTGTGACGTCACACACCTCCATTCTATGAGTTCACACACCTCCATTCTGACTTCACAAACCTCCATTCTATGACTTCACACACCTCCATTCTGTGACTCTACACACCTCCATTCTGGGTTCACACACCTCCATTCTGTGACTTCACACTCCTGCCATCTGTGACTTCACACACCTCCATTCTGTGACTTCACACACGTCGATTCTATGACTTCACACACCTTCATTCTTACTTCACAAACACCCATTCTATGACTTCACACACCTCCATTCTATGACTTCACACACCTCCATTCTGTGACTTAACAGAGCTCCATTCTATGACTTCACACACCTCCATTCTGACTTCACACACCTCCATTCTATGACTTCACACACCTCCATTCTGAATTCACACAGCTCAATTCTGTGACTTCACAAAATTCCATTCTGACTTCACACACATCCATTGTATGAATTCACACACCTCTATTCTGTGACTTCACACACTTCCTTTGTGACGTCACACACCTCCATTCTATGACTTCACACACCTCCATTCTGACTTCACAAACCTCTATTCTATGACTTCGCACACCTCCATTCTGACATCACACACCTCCAATCTATGACTTCACAGACCTCGAATCTGTGACTTCACTCACCTCCACTCTATGACTTCACACTACTCCATTCTATGACTTCCCACACCTCCATTCAATGACTTCACACACCTCCATTCTATGACTTCACACACCTTCATTCTTACTTCAGAAACATCCATTCTATGACCTCACACACCTCCATCTATGACTTCACAAACCTCCATTCTGTGACTTCACACACCTCCATACTGAGATCACAATACTCCATTCGGGGACTTAACACACCTCCATTCTGACTTCACACACGTCCATTCTATGACTTCACACACTTCCATTCTATGACTTCACACACCTCCATTCTGTGACTTCACACACCTCCATTTTGAGTTCACACACCTCCATTCTGTGACTTCACACACCTACATTCTATGACTTCACACACCTACATTCTATGACTTCACACATCCATTTTGATTTCACACACCTCCAATATATGACTTCAAACACCTCAATTCTGTGACTTCACACACCTCCATTCTGTGACTTCATACCGTCCATTCTGTGACTTCACACACCTCCATTCTATTACTTCACACACTTCCATTCTATGACTTCACACACCTCCATTCTGTGACTTCAACCATCTCCATTCTGTGACTTCACACACCTCCATTCTGTGACTTCACACACCTCCATTCTATGACTTCACAAACTTCCATTGTGACGTCACACACCTCCATTCTATGAGTTCACACACCTCCATTCTATGACTTCACTCACCTCCATTCTATGACTTCACACACCTCCTTTCTGAGTTGACACACCTCCATTCTATGACTTCACACAGCTCCAATCTGAATTCACCCACCTCCATTCTATGACTTCACACACCTCCATTCTCCGACTTCACACCCCTCTAATTTGATTTCTCATACCTCCATTCTATGACTTCACAAACCTCCCTTCGGTGACTTCACAATACTCCATTCTATGACTTCACACATCTACATTACATGACTTCACACACCTCAATTCTGACTCACACAACTCCATTCTGTGACTTCACAAAACTCGATTCTATGATTTCACAAATCTCCATACTATGACTTCGCACACTTCCATCTATGACTTCACACACCTCCATTCTGTGACTTCACAAACCCCCATTCTATGACTTCCCACACCTCCTTTCTATGAATTCACTCACCTCCAATCTATGACTACACACCTTCATTCTGACTTCACACACCTCCATTCTGTGACTTCACACACCTCCATTCTATAACTTCACACAGCTCCATTCTTTGACTTCACACAACACCATTCTATGACTCCACACACCTCTATTCTGACTTCACAAACCTTCATTCTATGACTTCATACACCTCCATTCTGACTTCACACACCTCCATTCTATGACTTCGCACACCTCTCTTCTGATTTCACACACCTCCATTCTGTGACTTCACACACCTCCATTCAATGACTTCACACACCTCCATTCTATGACTTCACACACCTCCATTCAATGACTTCACACACCTCCATTATATGACTTCACACACCTCCATTCTATGACTTCACACACCTCCATTCTATGCCTTCACACACCTCCATTCTGTGACTTCACACAACTCCATTCTATGCCTTCACACACCTTCATTCTTACTTCACAAACATATATTCTATGACTTCACACACCTCCATTCTTTGACTTCACACACCTCCATTCTATGTCTTCACAAACCTCCATTCTTTGACTTCACACACCTAAATTCTGATTTGACACATCTCCATTCTGTGACTTCACACACCTCCATTCTGACTTCACACATCTCCATTCTATGACTTCACACACCTTCATTTTTACTTTACAAACATCCATTTTATAACTTCACACACCTCCATTCTATGACTTCACACACCTCCATTCAGTGACTTCACACACCTCCATTCTATGACTTCACACACCTCCATTCTATGACTTCACACACTTCCATTGTGACGTCACACACCTCCATTCTATGAGTTCACACACCTCCATTCTGACTTCACACACCTCCATTCTATGACTTCACACACCTCCATTCTGAATTCACACAGCTCCATTCTGTGCCTTCACAAAACTCTATTCTATGATTTCACACACCTCCATACTATGACTTCAAACAACTCCATCTATGACTTCACACACCTCCATTCTGACTTCACACACCTCTATTCTATGACTTCGCACACCTCCATTCTGACATCACACACCTCCATTCTATGACTTCACAGACCTCGAATCTGTGATTTCACTCACATTCACTCTATGACTTCACACTCCTCCATTCTATGACTTCCCACACCTCCTTTCTATGACTTCACCCACCTCCAATCTATGACTACACACCTCCATTCTGACTTCACACACCTCCATTCCATGACTTCACACACCTTCATTTTTACTTCAGAAACATTCACACAACTCCATTCTATGACTTCACAAACCTCCATTCTGTGACTTAACACATGCATTTTGACTTCACACACCTCCAATATATGACTTCAAACACCTCAATTCTGTGACTTCACACAGCTCCATTCTATGACTTCATAACCTCCATTCTGTGACTTCACACAGCTCCATTCTATGACTTCACACACTTCCATTCTATGACTTCACACACCTCCATTCTGTGCCTTTACTCACCTCCATTCTGAGTTCACACACCTCCATTCTGTGACGTCACACACCTCTATTCTGTCATTTCCCACACCTCCATTCTGTGACTTCACACACCTCCATTCTATGACTTCATACACCTCCATTCTGACTTCACACACCTCCATTCTATGACTTCGTACACCTCTCTTCTGATTTCACACACCTCCATTCTGTGACTTCACACACCTCCATTCAATGACTTCACAAACCTACATTCTTTGACTTCACACACCTCCAATCTGGCATCACACACCTTCATTCTATGATTTCACAGACCTCGAATCTGTGACTTCACTCACCTGCACTCTATGACTACCCACACCACTTTCTATGACTTCACCCACCTCCAATCTATGACTACACACCTCAATTCTGACTTCACACACCTCCATTCTGTGAATTCACACACCTCCATTCTATGACTTCACACACCTCCATTCTATGACTTCACACACCTTCATTCTTACTTCAGAAACATGCATTCTATGACTTCACACACCTCCATTCTTTGACTTCACAAACCTCCATTCTGTGACTTCACACACCTCCATTCGACTTCACACACTTGCATTCTATGACTTCACACACTTCCATTCTATGACTTCACACACCTCCATTCTCTGACTTCACACACTACCATTCTGTGTTCACACACCTCTATTCTGTGATTTCACACATCTCCATTCTGTGACTTCACACACCTCCATTCTGTGACTTCACACACTTCCATTCTATGAAATCACACACCTTCATTCTATGATTTCACACACCTCCATTCTGTGACTTCACAAACATCCATTCTATGACCTCACATACCCTCATTCTATGATTTCACACACCTCCATTCTATGACTTCACACATCCATTTTGACTTCACACACCTCCAATATATGACTTCAAACACCTCAATTCTGTGACCTCACACACCTCCATTCTATGATTTCAAACCGTCCATTCTGTGACTTCACACACCTCCATTTTATGACTTCACACATCTCCATTCTATGACTTCACACACCTCCATTCTATGACTTCACACACCTCCTTTCTATGACTTCACCCAACTCCATTCTATGACTTCACACCTCCATTCTGACTTCACACACCTGCATTCTGTGACTTCACACACCTCCATTCTATGCCTTCACACACCTTCATTCTTACTTCACAAACATATATTCTATGACTTCACACACCTCCATTCTTTGAATTCACACACCTCCATTCTATGTCTTCACACACCTCCATTCTTTGACTTCACACACCTAAATTCTGAGTTGACACATCTCCATTCTGTGACTTCACCCACCTCCATTCTGACTTCACACATCTCCATTCTATGACTTCACACACCTTCATTTTTACTTTACAAACATCCATTCTATAACTTCACACACCTCCATTCTGTGACTTCACAAACCTCCATTCAGTGATTTCACACACCTCCATTCTATGACTTCACACACCTCCATTCTGTGACTTCACACACCTCCATTCTATGACTTCACACACCTCCATTCTGAATTCACACAGCTCCATTCTGTGCCTTCACAAAACTCTACTCTATGATTTCACACAACTCCATACTATGACTTCACACAACTCCATCTATGACTTCACACACCTCCATTCTGACTTCACACACCTCTATTCTATGACTTCGCACACCTCCATTCTGACATCACACACCTCCATTCTATGACTTCACAGACCTCGAATCTGTGATTTCACTCACATGCACCCTATGACTTCACACTCCTCCATTCTATGACTTCCCACACCTCCTTTCTATGACTTCACCCACCTCCAATCGATGACTACACACCTCCATTCTGACATCACACACCTCCATTCTGTGACTTAACACACCCCCAATCTATGGGTTCGCGTAACTCCTTTCTTTGACTTCACACACCTTCATTCTTACTTCAGAAACATCCATTCTATGACTTCACACACCTCCATTCTATGACTTCACAAACCTCCATTCTGTGACTTCACACACCTCCATTGTGAGTTCACACAATTCCATTCGATGACTTCACACACCTCCATTCTGACTTCACACACCTCCATTCTATGACTTCGCACACTTCCATTCTATGACTTCATACACCTCCATTCTGTGACTTCACACACCTCCATTCTGAATTCACACACCTCCATTCTGTGACTTCTCACACCTCGATTCTGTGACTTCACACAGCTCCAAACAGTGACTTCACACACCTCCATTCTATGACCTCACACACCCTCATTCTATGATTTCACACACCTCCATTCTATGACTTCACACATCCATTTTGATTTTACACACCTCCAGTATATGACTTCAAACACCTCAATTCTGTGACTTCACACACCTCCATTCTATGACTTCATACCGTCCATTCTGTGACATCACACACCTCCATTCTATGACTTCACACTTCCATTCTATGACTTCACACACCTCCATTCTGTGACTTTACGCACCTCAATTCTGGGTTCACACACCTCCATTCTGTTACTTCACACTCCTGCAATCTGTGACTTCCCACACCTCGATTCTGTGTCTTCACACACCTCCATTCTATGACTTAACACACCTTCATTCTTACTTCACAAACACCCATTCTATGACTTCACACACCTCCATTCTATGACTTCACACACCTCCATTCTGTGACTCCACACACCTCCATTCTATGACTTCAAACACCTACATTGTGACTACACACACCTCCATTCTATGAGTTCAACACCTCCATTCTGACTTCACACACCTCCATTCTATGACTTCACACACCTCCATTCGGAATTCACACAGCTTAATTCTGTGTCTTCACAAAATTCCATTCTGACTTCAAACACCTCCATTGTATGTATTCACACACCTCCATTCTGTGACTTCACACACATCCATTGTGACGTCACACACCTCCATTCTATGAGTTCACACACCTCCATTCTATGACTTCACAGACCTCCATTCTGACTTCACAAACATCTATTCTATGACTTCGCACACCTCCATTTTGACATCACACATCTCCAATCTATGACTTCACAGACCTCGAATCTGTGACTTCACTCACCTCCACTCTATGACTTCACACTCCTCCATTCTATGACTTCCCACACCTCCTTCCTATGACTTCATCCACCTTCATTCTATGACTTCACACCTCCATTCTGACTTCACACACTTCTATTCAGTGATTCACAAACCTCCATTCAATGACTTCACACACCTCCATTCTATGACTTCACACACCTTCATTCTTACTTCAGAAACATCCATTCTATGACCTCACTCACCTCCTTCTATGACTACACAAACCTCCATTCTGTGACTTCACACACCTCCATACTGAGTTCACAAAACTCCATTCGGTGACTTAACACACCTCCATTCTGACTTCACACACGTCCATTCTATGACTTCACACCCTTCCATTCTGTGACTTCACACACCTCCATTCTGTGACTTCAACCATCTCCATTCTATGACTTCACACACCTCCATGCTGTGACTTCACACACCTCCATTCTATGACTTCACATACCTACATTCTATGACTTCACACATCCATTTTGACTTCACACACCTCCAATATATGACTTCAATCAGCTCAATTCTCTGACTTCACACACCTCCATTCTATGACTTTAAACCCGTCCATTCAGTGACTTCACACACCTCCATTCAATGACTTCACCCACCTCCATTCTATGACTTCACACACCTCCATTCTCCGACTTCACATCCCTCTAATTTGATTTCTCATACCTCCATTCTATAACTTCACAAACCTCACTTTGGTGATTCACAATACTCCATTCTATGACTTCACACATCTGCATTCTATGACTTCACACACCTCAATTCTGACTCACCCAACTCCATTCTGTAACTTCACAAAACTCCATTATATGATTTCACATATCTCCATACTATGACTTCACACACCTCCATCTATGACTTCACACACCTCCATTATGAGTTCACACACCTCCATTCTGTGACTTCACACACATCCATTCTGAGTTCACACACCTCCATTGTATGACTTCACACACCTCCATTCTTTGACGTCACACACCTCCATTCCATGACTTCACAAACTTCCATTGTGACGTCATACACCTCCATTCTATGAGTTCACACACCTCCATTCTATGACTTCACACACCTAATTTCTATGACTTCACCCACCTCCATTCTATGACTTTACACCTCCATTGTGACTTCACACACCTCCATTCTGTGACTTCACACACCTCCATTCTATGAATTCACAAACTTCCATTGTGACGTCACACAACTCCATTCTATGATTTCACACACCTCCATTCTATGACTTCACTCACCTCCATTCTATGACTTCACACACCTCCTTTCTGAGTTGACACACCTCCATTCTATGACTTCACACACCTCCAATCTGAATTCACACACCTCCATTCTATGACTTCACCCACCTCCATTCTATGACTTCACACACCTCCATTCTCCGACTTCACACCCCTCTAATTTGATTTCTCATACCTCCATTCTATGACTTCACAAACCTCTCTTCGGTGACTTCACAATACTCCATTCTATGACTTCCCACATCTACATTCTATGACTTCACACACCTCAATTCGGACTCACACAACTCCATTCTGTGACTTCAAAATACTCCATTCTATGATTTCACATATCTCCATACTATGACTTCACACACCTCCATCTAAGATTTCACACACCTCCATTCTGAGTTCACACACCTCCATTCTGTGACTTCACACACCTCCATTATGACTTCACAAACTTCCATTGTGACGTCACACACCTCCATTCTATGAGTTCACACACCTCCATTCTATGACTTCACACACCTCCATTCTGACTTCTCACACCTCTATTCTATGACTTGCAACACCTACATTCTGACTTCCCACACCTCCATTCTATGACTTCACAGACCTCGAATCTGTGACTTCATTCACCTCCACTCTATGACTTCACACTTCTACATTCTATGACTTCCCACACCTAATTTCTGTGACTTCACCCACCTCCATTCTATGACTTCACACCTCCATTCTGACTTCACACACCTCCATTCTATGACTACACACACCTACATTCTGACTTCACACACCTCCATTCTGTGACTTCACACACCTCCATTCTATGATTTCACACACCTCCATTCTGTGACTTCACACACCTGAATTCTATGACTTCACACACCTCCATTCTGTGACTTCACACACCTCCATTCTATGACTTCACACACCTCCATTCTATGACTTCACACACCTACATTTTGACTTCACACACCTCCATTCTATGAGTTCACACACCTGCATTGTGACTTCACACACCTCCATTCTATGACTTCACACACCTCCATTCTGACCTCACACACCTCCATTCTGAAGTCACACATCTAAATTCTGTGACTTCACACACCTCCATTCTATGATTTCAGACACCTCCATTCTATGACTTCACTCACCTCCATTCTATGACTTCACACACCTCCAATCTGAATTCACACACCTCCATTCTATGACTTCACCCACCTCCATTCTATGACTTCACACACCTCCATTCTCCGAATTCACACCCCTCTAATTTGATTTCTCATACCTCCATTCTATGACTTCACAAACCTCCCTTTGGTGACTTCACAATACTCCGTTCTATGACTTCACACATCTACATTCTATGACTTCACACACCTCAATTCTGACTCACACATATCCATTCTGTGACTTCACAAAACTCCATTCTATGATTTCACATGTCTCCATACTATGACTTCACACACCTCCATTTCTGACTTCACACACCTCCATTCTGAGTTCACACACCTCCATTCTGTGACTTCACACACCTCCATTCTGACTTCACACACCTCCATTGTATGACTTCACACACCTCCACTCTGTGACTTCACACACCTCCATTCTATGACTTCACAGACCTCGAATCTGTGACTTCACTCACCTCCAGTCTATGACTTCACAGTTCTCCATTCTATGACTTCCCACACCTAAGTTCTATGACTTCACCCACCTACATTCTATGACTTCTCACCTCCAGTCTGACTTCACACACCTCCATTCTATGACTTCACACACCTCCATTCTGACTTCACACACCTCCATTCTGTGACTTCACACACCTCCATTCTATGACTTCAGCCACCTACATTCTGTGACTTCTCACCTCCATTCTGACTTCACACACCTCCATTCTATGACTTCACACACCTCCATTCTGACTTCACCCACCTCCATTTTGTGACTTCTCACACCTCGATTCTGTGACTTCACACACCTCCAATCTGTGACTTCACACACTTCCATTCTCTGACTTCACACACCTCCATTGTATGTATTCACATACCTCCATTCTGTAACTTCACACACTTCCATTGTGACGTCACACACCTCCATTCTATGAGTTCACACACCTCTATTCTATGACTTCGCACACCTCCATTCTGACATCACACACCTCCAATCTATGACTTCACAGACCTCGAATCTGTGACTTCACTCACCTCCACTCTATGACTTCATCCACCTTCATTCTGTGACTTCACACCTCCATTCTGACTTCACACACCTCCAATCTATGACTTCACACTCCTCCATTCTATGACTTCCCACACCTCCTTTCTATGACTTCATCCACCTTCATTCTATGACTTCACACCTCCATTCTGACTTCACACACTTCCATTCAGTGACTTCACACACCTCCATTCAATGACTTCACACACCTCCATTCTATGACTTCACACACCTTCATTCTTACTTCAGAAACATCCATTCTATGACCTCACTCACCTCCATCTATGACTTCACAAACCTCCATTCTGTGACTTCAAACACCTCCATACTGAGTTCACAAAACTCAATTCGGTGACTTAACACACCTCCATTCTGACTTCACACACGTCCATTCTATGACTTCACACCCTTCCATTCTGTGACTTCACACACCTCCATTCTGTGACTTCACACACCTCTATTCTGAGTTCACACACCTCCATTCTGTGACTTCACACACCTCCATTCTATGACTTCACACACCTACATTCTATGACTTCACACATCCATTTTGATTTCACACACCTCCAATATATGACTTCAATCAGCTAAATTCTCTGACTTCACACACCTCCATTCTAGGACTTTAAACCAGTCCATTCAGTGACTTCACACACCTCCATTCAATGACTTCACCCACCTCCATTCTATGACTTCACACACCTCCATTCTCCAACTTCACATCCCTCTAATTTGATTTCTCATACCTCCATTCTATAACTTCACAAACCTCACTTCGGTGACTTCACAATACTCCATTCTATGACTTCACACACCTCCATTCTATGACTTCACAAACCTACATTTTGACTTCACACACCTCCATTCTATGAGTTCACACACCTGCATTGTGACTTCACACACCTCCATTCTATGACTTCACACACCTCCATTCTGACCTCACACACCTCCATTCTGACTTCACACATCTAAATTCTGTGACTTCACACACCTCCATTCTATGATTTCACACACCACCATTCTATGACTTCACTCACCTCCATTCTATGACTTCACACACCTCCTTTCTGTGTTGACACACCTCCATTCTATGACTTCACACACCTCCAATCTGAATTCACACACCTCCATTCTATGACTTCACACACCTCCATTCTGTGACTTCACACAACTCCATTCTATGACCTCACACACCCTCATTCTGTGATTTTACACGCCTCCATTCTATGACTTTACACATCCTTTTTGATTTCACACACCTCCAATATTTGACTTCAAACACCTTAGTTCAGTGACTTCACACACCTCCATTCTGTGACTTCATACCGTTCATTCTGTGACTTCACACACCTCCATTCTATGACTACACACACTTCCATTCTATGACTACACACACCTCCATTCTGTGACTTTACACACCTCCATTCTGGGTTCACACACCTCCATTCTGTGACTTCACACTCCTTCAATCTGTGACTTCCCTCACCTCCATTCTGTGACTTCACACACCTCCATTCTATGACTTCCCACACCTCCATTCTGTGACTTCACACACCTCCATTCTATGAATTCACACACCTTCATTGTGACTACACGCACCTCCATTCTATGAGTATACACACCTCCATTCTCTGACTTCACACACCTCCATTCTTAATTCACACAGCTCAATTCTGTGACTTCACAAAATTCCATTCTGACTTCACACACCTCCATTGTATGAATTCACACACCTCCATTCTGTGACTTCACACCCCTCTAATTTGATTTCTCATACCTCCATTCTATGACTTCTCGAACCTCCCTTCGTTGGCTTCACAATACTCCATTCTATGACTTCACACATCTACATTCTATGACTTCACACACTTCAATTCTGACTCACACAACTCCATTTTGTGACTTCACACACCTCCATTCTGACTTCACACATCTCCATTGTATGAATTCACACACTTCCATGCTGTGACTTCACACACCTCCATTCAATGACTTCACACACCTACATTCTTTGCCTTCACATACCTCCAATCTGACATCACACACCTCCATTCTATGATTTCACAGACCTCGAATCTGTGACATCACTCACCTTCACTCTATGACTTCACAATCCTCCATTTTATGACTTCCCACACCTCCTTTCTATGAATTCACCCACCTCCAATCTATGAATACACACCTCCGTTCTGACTTCACACACCTCCATTCTGTGACTTCACACACCTCCATTCTATAACTTCACACACCTCCATTCTGTGACTTCACACACCTCCATTCTGAATTCACACAGCTCCATTCTGTGACTTCACAAAAGTCCATTCTAGGATTTCACACACCTCCATACTATGACTTCACACAACTCCATCTATGAGTTCACACACCTCCATTCTGACTTCACACACCTCTATTCTATGACTTCGCACACCTCCATTCTGACATCACACACCTCCATTCTATGACTTCACAGACCTCTAATCTGTGACTTCACTCACCTGCACTCTATGACTGCACACTCCTCCATTCTATGACTTCACCCACCTCCAATCTATGACTACACACCTCCATTCTGACTTCACACACCTCCATTCTGTGACTTCGCACACCTCCATTCCATGACTTCACACACCTTCATTTTTCCTTCAGAAACATTCACACACCTCCATTCTATGACTTCACAAACCTCCATTCTGTGACTTCACACATGCATTTTGACTTCACACACCTCCAATATATGACTTCAACCACCTCAATTCTGTGACTTCACACAGCTCCATTCTATGACTTCATAACGTCCATTCTGTGACGTCACACACCTCTATTCTGTGACTTCCCACACCTCCATTCTGTGACTTCACACACCTCCATTCTATGACTTCACACACCTCTATTCTGACTTCCCACACCTCCATTCTATGACTTCATACACCTCCATTCTGACTTCACACACCTCCATTCTATGACTTCGCACACCTCTATTCTCATTTCACACATCTCCATTCTGTGACTTCACTCACCTCCATTCAATGACTTCACACACCTACATTCTTTGACTTCACACACCTCCAATCTGACATCACACACCTCCATTCTATGATTTCAGAGACCTCGAATCTATGACTTCACTCACCTGCACTCAATGACTTCCCACACCTCCATTCTATGACTTCACACACCTCCAATATATGACTACACACCTCCATTCTGACTTCACACACCTCCATTCTGTGACTTCACACACCTCCATTCTATGACTTCACACACCTCCATTCTATGACTTCACACACCTTCATTCTTACTTCAGAAACATCCATTCTATGACTTCACACACCTCCATTCTATGACTTCACAAACCTCCATTCTGTGACTTCACACACTTCCATTCTGTCTTCACACACTTCCATTCTATGACTTCACACACTTCCATTCTATAACTTCACACACCTCCATTCTCTGACTTCACACACCTCCATTCTGAGTTCACACACCTCCATTCTGTGACTTCACAAACCTCCATTCTGTGACTTCACACACTTCCATTCTATGACTTCACACACCTTCATTCTATGATTTCACACACCTCCATTCTGTGACTTCACAAACCTCCATTCTATGACCTCACACACCCTCATTCTATGATTTCACACACCTCCATTCTATGACTTCACACATCAATTTTGACTTCACACACCTACAATATATGACTTCAAACACCTGAATTTTGTGACTTCACACACCTCAATTCTATGACTTCAAACCGTCCATTCTGTGACTTCACACACCTCCATTCTATGACTTCACTCACCTCCATTCTGAGTTCACACACCTCTATTCTGTGATTTCACACACCTTCCATTCTGTAATTTCACACACCTCCATTCTGTGATTTCACACACTTCCATTATATGACTTCACAAACCTTCATTCTATGATTTCACACTCCTCCATTCTGTGACTTCACAAACCTCCATTCTATGACCTCACACACCCTCATTCTATGATTTCACACACCTCCATTCTATGACTTCACACATCCATTTTGACTTTACACACCTCCAATATAAGACTTCAACCACCTCAATTCTGTGACTTCACACAGCTCCATTCTATGACTTCATAACGTCCATTCTGTGACTTCACACACCTCCATTCTATGGCTTCACACACTTCCATTCTATGACTTCACACACCTCCATTCTGTGCCTTTACACACCTCCATTCTGAGTTCACACACCTCCATTCTGTGACGGCACACACCTCTATTCTGTGACTTCCCACACCTCCATTCTGTGACTTCACACACCTCCATTCTATGACTTCACACACCTCTATTCTGACTTCCCACACCTCCATTCTATGACTTCATACACCTCCATTCTGACTTCACACACCTCCATTCTATGACTTCTCACACCTCTCTTCTGATTTCACACATCTCCATTCTGTGACTTCACTCACCTCCATTCAATGACTTCACACACCTACATTCTTTGACTTCACACACCTCCAATCTGACATCACACACCTCCATTCTATGATTTCACAGACCTCAAATCTATGACTTCACTCACCTGCACTCTATGACTTCCCACACCTCCTTTCTATGACTTCATCCACCTCCAATCTATGACTACACACCTCCATTCTGACTTCACACACATCCATTCTATGACTTCACACACCTCCATTCAATGACTTCACACACCTCCATTCTATGACTTCACACACCTTCATCCTTACTTCAGAAACATCCATTCTATGACTTCACAAACCTCCATTCTATGACTTCACAAACCTCCATTCTGTGACTTCACACACCTCCATTCTGGCTTCACACACTTATATTCTATGACTTCACACACTTCCATTCTATGACTTCACACACCTCCATTCTCTGACTTCACACACCTCCATTCTGAGTTCACACACCTCCATTCTGTGACTTCACAAACCTCCATTCTGTGACTTCACACACTTCCATTCTATGACTTCACACACCTTCATTCTATGATTTCACACCCCTCCATTCTGTGACTTCACAAACCTCCATTCTATGACCTCACACACCCTCATTCTATGATTTCACACACCTCCATTCTATGACTTCACACATCAATTTTGACTTCACACACCTCCAATACATGACATCAAACACCTGAATTCTGTGACTTCACACACCTCCATTCTATGACTTCAAACCGTCCATTCTGTGACTTCACACACCTCCATTCTATGACTTCACTCACCTCCATTCTGAGTTCACACACCTCTATTGTGTGATTTCATACACCTTCCATTCTGTGACTTCACACACCTCCATTCTGTGACTTCACACACTTCCATTCTATGACTTCACAGACCTTCATTCTATGTTTTCACACACCTCCATTCTGTGACTTCACAAACCTCCTATCTATAACCTCACACACCCTCATTTTATGATTTCACACACCTCCATTCTATGACTTCACAAATCCATTTTGACTTCACACACCTCCAATATATGTCTTCAAACACCTCAATTCTGTGACTTCACACACCTCCATTCTGTGACTTCAAACCGTCCATGCTGTGACTTCACACACCTCCATTCTATGACTTCACACACTTCAATTCTATGACTTCACACACCTCCATTATGTGACTTTACACACCTCCATTCTGAGTTCACACACCTCAATTCTGGGACTTCACAGACCTCCAATCTGTGACTTCCCACACCTCCATTCTGTGATTTCACACACCTCCATTCTATGACTTCACACACCTCCATTCTATGACTTCACACACGTCCAATCTGTGACTTCACACACCTCCATTCTATGACTTCACACACCTCCATTGTGACTACACACACTACCATTCTATGAGTTCACACACCACCATTCTGATTTCACAAACCTCCATTCTATGACTACACACACATCCATTCTATGACTTCACACACCTCCTTTCTATGACTTCACCCAACTCCATTTTAAGACTTTACACCTCCATTCTGACTTCACACACCTCCATTCTGTGACTTCACACACCTCCATTATATGACTTCACACACCTCCATTCTGTGACTTCACACACCTCCATTATATGACTTCACACACCTCCATTCTGTGACTTCACACATCAATTCTATGCCTTCCCACACCTTCATTCTTACTTCACAAACATACATTCTATGACTTCACACTCCTCCATTCTATGACTTCAAACACCTCCATTCTTTGACTTCACACACCTCCATTCTATGTTCACACACCTCAATTCTGTGACCTCACACACCTCCATGGTGACTTCACACACCTCCATTCTATGACTTCACACACCTCCATTCTATGACTTCACACACCTCCATTCTTTGACTTCACACACCTAAATTCTGAGTTGACACATCTCCATTCTGTGACTTCACACACCTCCATTCTGACTTCACACATCTCCATTCTATGACTTCACACACCTTCATTTTTACTTTACAAACATCCATTCTATAACTTCACACACCTCCATTCTATGACTTCACACACCTCCATTCAGTGACTTCACACACGTCCATTCTATGACTTCACACACCTCCATTCTGTGACTTTACACAGCTCCATTCTATGACTTCACACACTTCCATTGTGACGTCACCCACCTCCATTCTATGAGTTCACACACCTCCATTCTGACTTCCCACACCTCCATTCTATGACTTCACACACCTCCATTCTGAATTCACACAGCTCCATTCTGTAACTTCACAAAACTCTATTCTATGATTTCACACACCTCCATACTATGACTTCACACAACTCCATCTATGACTTCACACCCCTCCATTCTGACTTCACACACCTGTATTCTATGACTTCGCACACCTCCATTCGGACATCACACACCTCCATTCTATGTCTTCACAGACCTCGAATCTGTGATTTCACTCACATGCACTCTATGACTTCACACTCCTCCATTCTGTGACTTCCCACACCTCCTTTCTATGACATCACCCACCTCCAATCGATGACTACACACCTCCATTTTGACTTCACACACCTCCATTCTGTGACTTCACAAACCACCATTCTATGAGTTCACATACCTCCATTCCATGACTTCACACACCTTCATTCTTACTTCAGAAACATCCATTCTATGACTTCACACACCTCCATTCTATGACTTCACAAACCTCCATTCTGTGACTTCACACACCTCCATTTTGAGTTCACACAACTCCATTCGGTGACTTCACACACCTCCAATCTGACTTCACACACCTCCATTCTATGCCTTCACACACTTCCATTCTATGATTTCAAACACCTCCATTCTGTGACTTCACACACCTCCATTCTGAGTTCACAAACCTCCATTCTGTGACTTCTAACACCTCGATTCTGTGACTTCACACAGCTCCAATCTGTGACTTCACACACTTCCATTCTATGACTTCACACAACTCCATTCTATGACTTCACACACCTCCATTCTGTGACTTCACACACCTCCATTCTATGACCTCACACACCCTCATTCTATGATTTCACACACCTCCATTCTATGACTTCACACATCCATTTTGATTTCACACACCTCCAATATATGACTTCAAAAACCTCAATTCTGTGACTTCACACACCTCAATTCTATGACTTCATACCGTCCATTCTGTGACTTCACACACCTCCATTCTATGACTTCACACACTTCCATTCTATGACTTCACACACCTCCATTCTTTGACTTTACACACCTCCATTCTGAGTTCACACACCTCAATTCTGGGACTTCACACACCTCCAATCTGTGACTTCCCACACCTCCATTCTGTGACTTCACACACCTCCATTCTATGACTTCACACACCTCCATTCCATGACTTCACACACGTCCATTCTGTGACTTCACACACCTCCATTCTATGATTTCACAGACCTCCATTGTGACTACATACACTACCATTCTATGAGTTCACACACCTCCATTCTGACTTCACACACCTCCATTCTATGACTTCACACACCTCCATTCTATGACTTCACACACCTCCTTTCTATGACTTCACCCAACTCCATTCTATGACTTCACACCGCCATTCTGACTTCACACACCTCCATTCTGTGACTTCATACACCTCCATTCTGTGACTTCACACACCGCCTTTTATGCCTTCACACACCTTAATTCTTACTTCACATACATACATTCTATGACTTCACACTCCTCCATTCTACGAATTCAAACACCTCCATTTTTGACTTCACACACCTCCATTCTGTGTTCACACACCTCAATTCTGTGACTTCACACACCTCCATTCTGACTTCACACACCTCCATTCTATGACTTTACACACCTCCATTCTATGTCTTCACACACCTCCATTCTTTGACTTCACACACCTAAATTCTGACTTGACACATCTCCATTCTGTAACTTCACAAACCTACATTCTGACTTCACACATCTCCATTCTATGACTTCACACACTTTCATTTTTACTTTACAAACATCCATTCTATAACTTCACACACCTCCATTCTATGACTTCACACACCTCCATTCAGTGACTTCACACACCTCCATTCTGTGACTTCACACACCTCCATTCTATGACTTCACACACTTCCATTGTGACGTCGCACACCTCCATTCTATGAGTTCACACACCTCCATTCTGACTTCACACACCTCCATTCTATGACTTCCCACACCTCCATTCTGATTTCACACAGCTCCATTCTGTGCCTTCACAAAACTCTATTCTATGATTTCACACACCTCCATACTATGACTTCACACAACTCCATCTATGACTTCACACACCTCCATTCTGACTACACACACCTCTATTCTATGACTTCGCACACCTCCATTCTGACATCACACATTTCCATTCTATGACTTCACAGACCTCGAATCTGTGATTTCACTCACATGCAATCTATGACTTCACACTCCTACATTTTATAACTTCAAACACCTCCATTCTTTGACTTCACACACCTCCATTCTGTGTTCACACACCTCAATTCTGTGACTTCACACACCTCCATTCTGACTTCACACACCTCCATTCTATGACTTCCCACACCTCCTTTCTATGACTTCACCCACTTCCAATCGATGACTAAACACCTCCATTCTGACTTCACACACCTCTATTCTGTGACTTCACACACCCCCATTCTATGAGTTCACACACCTCCATTCTATGAGTTCACACACCTTCATTCTTACTTCAGAAACATCCATTCTATGACTTCACACACCTCCATTCTATGACTTCACAAACCTCCATTCTGTGACTGCACACACCTCCATTGTGAGTTCACACAACTCCATTCGGTGACTTCACACACCTCCATTCTGACTTCACACACCTCAATTCTATGACTTCACACACTTCCATTCTATGACTTCACACACCTCCATTCTGTGACTTCACACACCTCCATTCTGAGTTCACACACCTCCATTCTGTGACTTCTCACCCCTCGATTCTGTGACTTCACACAGCTCCAATCTGTGACTTCACACACTTCAATTCTATGACTTCACACACCTCCATTCTGTGACTTTACACACCTCCATTCTGAGTTCACACACCTCAATTCTGGGACTTCACAGACCTCCAATCTGTGACTTCCCACACCTCCATTCTGTGACTTCACACACCTCCGTTCTATGACTTCACACACCTCTATTCAATGACTTCACACACGTCCATTCTGTGACTTCACACACCTCCATTCTATGACTTCACACACCTCCATTGTGACTACACACACTACCATTCTATGAGTTCACACACCTCCATTCTGACTTCACACACCTCCATTCTATGACTACAAACACATCCATACTATGACTTCACACACCTCCTTTCTATGACTTCACCCAACTCCATTCTATGACTTCACACCTCCATTCTGACTTCACACACCTCCATTCTGTGACTTCACACAACTCCATTCTGAGTTCACACACCTCTATTCTGTGATATCACACACCTTCCATTCTGTGACTTCACACACCTCCATTCAGTGACTTCACCCATCTCCATTCTATGACTTCACACACCTCCATTCTGTGACTTTACACAGCTCCATTCTATGACTTCACACACTTCCATTGTGACGTCACACACCTCCATTCTATGAGTTCACACACCTCCATTCTGACTTCACACACCTCCATTCTATGACTTCACACACCTCCATTCTGATTTCACACAGCTCCATTCTGTGACTTCACAAAACTCTATTCTAGGATTTCACACACCTCCATACTATGATTTCACACAACTCCATCAATGACTTCACACACCTCCATTCTGACTTCACACACCTCTATTCTATGACTTCGCACACCTCCATTCTATGTCTTCACACACCTCCATTCTTTGACTTCACACACCTAAATTCTGACTTGACACATCTCCGTTCTGTGACTTCACACACCTCCATTCTGACTTCACACATCTCCATTCTATGACTTCACACACCTTCATTTTTACCTTACAAACATCCATTCTATAACTTCACACACCTCCATTCTATGAATTCACACACCTCCATTCAGTGACTTCACACACCTCCATTCTATGACTTCACACACCTCCATTCTGTGACTTCACACACCTCCATTCTATGACTTCACACACATCCATTGTGACGTCACACACCTCCATTCTATGAGTTCACACACCTCCATTCTGACTTCACACACCTCCATTCTATGACTTCACACACCTCCATTCTGAATTCACGCAGCTCCATTCTGTGCCTTCACAAAACTCTATTCTATGATTTCACACACCTCCATGCTATGACTTCACACAACTCCATCTATGACTTCACACACCTCCATTCTGACTTCACACACCTGTATTCTATGACTTCGCACACCTCCATTCTGACATCACACACCTCCATTCTATGACTTCACAGACTTCGAATCTCTTATTTCACTCACATGCACTCTATGACTTCACACTCCTCCATTCTATGACTTCACACACCTCCATTCTGTGTTCACACACCTCCATTCTGTGTTCACACACCTCAATTCTGTGACTTCACACACCTCCATTCTGACTTCACACACCTCCATTCTAGGACTTCCCACACATCCTTACTATGACTTTACCCACCTCCAGTAGAGGTCTACACACCTCCATTCTAACTTCACACACCTCCATTCTGTGAATTCACACACCCCCATTCTATGAGTTCAAATACCTCCATTCTATGACTTCATACACCTTAATTCTTACTTCAGAAACATCTTTTCTATGACTTCACACACCTCCATTCTATGACTTCACAAACCTCTCTTCTGTGACTAAACACACCTCCATTCTCAGTTCACACAACTCCATTCGGTGACTTCACACACCTACATTCTGACTTCACACACCTCCATTCTATGACTTCACACACTTCCATTCTATGACTTCACACACCACCATTCTGTGACTTCACACACCTCCATTCTGAGTTCACACACCTCCATTCTGTGACTTCTCACCCCTCGATTCTGTGACTTCACACACCTCCAATCTGTGACTTCACACACTTCCATTCTATGACTTCACATACCTCCATTCTATGACTTCACACACATCCATTCTGTGACTTCACACACCTCCATTCTATGACCTCACACACCCTCATTCTATGATTTCAGACACCTCCATTCTATGACTTCACACACCTCCATTCAGTGACTTCACACACCTCCATTCTGTGACTTCACACACCTCCATTCTATGACTTCACACACTTCCATTGTGACGTCACACACCTCCATTCTATGAGTTCACACACCTCCATTCTGACTTCACACACCTCCATTCTATGACTTCCCACACCTCCATTCTGAATTCACACAGCTCCATTCTGTGCCTTCACAAAACTCTATTCTATGATTTCACACACCTCCATACTATGACTTCACACAACTCCATCTATGACTTCACACACCTCCATTCTGACTACACACACCTCTATTCTATGACTTCGCACACCTCCATTCTGACATCACACATTTCCATTCTATGACTTCACAGACCTCGAATCTGTGATTTCACTCACATGCACTCTATGACTTCACACTCCTCCATTTTATAACTTCAAACACCTCCATTCTTTGACTTCACACACCTCCATTCTGTGTTCACACACCTCAATTCTGTGACTTCACACACCTCCATTCTGACTTCACACACCTCCATTCTATGACTTCCCACACCTCCTTTCTATGACTTCACCCACGTCCAATCGATGACTAAACACCTCCATTCTGACTTCACACACCTCTATTCTGTGACTTCACACACCCCCATTCTATGAGTTCACACACCTCCATTCTATGAGTTCACACACCTTCATTCTTACTTCAGAAACATCCATTCTATGACTTCACACACCTCCATTCTATGACTTCACAAACCTCCATTCTGTGACTGCACACACCTCCATTGTGAGTTCACACAACTCCATTCGGTGACTTCACACACCTCCATTCTGACTTCACACACCTCAATTCTATGACTTCACACACTTCCATTCTATGACTTCACACACCTCCATTCTGTGACTTCACACACCTCCATTCTGAGTTCACACACCTCCATTCTGTGACTTCTCACCCCTCGATTCTGTGACTTCACACAGCTCCAATCTGTGACTTCACACACTTCAATTCTATGACTTCACACACCTCCATTCTGTGACTTTACACACCTCCATTCTGAGTTCACACACCTCAATTCTGGGACTTCACAGACCTCCAATCTGTGACTTCCCACACCTCCATTCTGTGACTTCACACACCTCCGTTCTATGACTTCACACACCTCTATTCAATGACTTCACACACGTCCATTCTGTGACTTCACACACCTCCATTCTATGACTTCACACACCTCCATTGTGACTACACACACTACCATTCTATGAGTTCACACACCTCCATTCTGACTTCACACACCTCCATTCTATGACTACAAACACATCCATACTATGACTTCACACACCTCCTTTCTATGACTTCACCCAACTCCATTCTATGACTTCACACCTCCATTCTGACTTCACACACCTCCATTCTGTGACTTCACACAACTCCATTCTGAGTTCACACACCTCTATTCTGTGATATCACACACCTTCCATTCTGTGACTTCACACACCTCCATTCAGTGACTTCACCCATCTCCATTCTATGACTTCACACACCTCCATTCTGTGACTTTACACAGCTCCATTCTATGACTTCTCACACTTCCATTGTGACGTCACACACCTCCATTCTATGAGTTCACACACCTCCATTCTGACTTCACACACCTCCATTCTATGACTTCACACACCTCCATTCTGAATTCACACAGCTCCATTCTGTGACTTCACAAAACTCTATTCTAGGATTTCACACACCTCCATACTATGATTTCACACAATTCCATCTATGACTTCACACACCTCCATTCTGACTTCACACACCTCTATTCTATGACTTCGCACACCTCCATTCTATGTCTTCACACACCTCCATTCTTTGACTTCACACACCTAAATTCTGACTTGACACATCTCCGTTCTGTGACTTCACACACCTCCATTCTGACTTCACACATCTCCATTCTATGACTTCACACACCTTCATTTTTACCTTACAAACATCCATTCTATAACTTCACACACCTCCATTCTATGAATTCACACACCTCCATTCAGTGACTTCACACACCTCCATTCTATGACTTCACACACCTCCATTCTGTGACTTCACACACCTCCATTCTATGACTTCACACACATCCATTGTGACGTCACACACCTCCATTCTATGAGTTCACACACCTCCATTCTGACTTCACACACCTCCATTCTATGACTTCACACACCTCCATTCTGAATTCACGCAGCTCCATTCTGTGCCTTCACAAAACTCTATTCTATGATTTCACACACCTCCATGCTATGACTTCACACAACTCCATCTATGACTTCACACACCTCCATTCTGACTTCACACACCTGTATTCTATGACTTCGCACACCTCCATTCTGACATCACACACCAACATTCTATGACTTCACAGACTTCGAATCTCTTATTTCACTCACATGCACTCTATGACTTCACACTCCTCCATTCTATGACTTCACACACCTCCATTCTGTGTTCACACACCTCCATTCTGTGTTCACACACCTCAATTCTGTGACTTCACACACCTCCATTCTGACTTCACACACCTCCATTCTAGGACTTCCCACACATCCTTACTATGACTTTACCCACCTCCAGTCGAGGTCTACACACCTCCATTCTAACTTCACACACCTCCATTCTGTGAATTCACACACCCCCATTCTATGAGTTCAAATACCTCCATTCTATGACTTCATACACCTTAATTCTTACTTCAGAAACATCTTTTCTATGACTTCACACACCTCCATTCTATGACTTCACAAACCTCTATTCTGTGACTAAACACACCTCCATTCTCAGTTCACACAACTCCATTCGGTGACTTCACACACCTCCATTCTGACTTCACACACCTCCATTCTATGACTTCACACACTTCCATTCTATGACTTCACACACCACCATTCTGTGACTTCACACACCTCCATTCTGAGTTCACACACCTCCATTCTGTGACTTCTCACCCCTCGATTCTGTGACTTCACACACCTCCAATCTGTGACTTCACACACTTCCATTCTATGACTTCACATACCTCCATTCTATGACTTCACACACATCCATTCTGTGACTTCACACACCTCCATTCTATGACCTCACACACCCTCATTCTATGATTTCAGACACCTCCATTCTATGACTTCACACATCCATTTTGATTTCACACACCTCCAACATATGACTTCAAACACCTCTATTCTGTGACTTCACACACCTCCATTCTATGACTTCATACCGTCCATTCTGTGACTTCACACACCTCCACTCTATGACTTCACACACTTCCATTCTATGACTTCACACACCTCCATTCTGTGACTTTACACACCTCCTTTCTGGGTTCCCACACCTCAATTCTGTGACTTCACACACCTCCATTCTATGACTTCACACACCTTCATTCTTACTTCACAAACACCCATTCTATGACTTCACACACCTCCATTCTATGACTTCACACACCTCCATTCTGTGACTTCACACACCTCCATTTTATGACTTCACACACCTCCACTGTGACTACACACACCTCCATTCTATGAGTTCACACACCTCCATTCTGACTTCACACACCTCCATTCTATGACTTCACACACCTCCATTCTGAATTCACACAGCTCAATTCTGTGACTTCACAAAATTCCATTCTGACTTCACACACCTCCATTGTATATATTCACACACCTCCATTCTGTGACTTCACACACCTCCATTGTGACTTCACACACCTCCATTCTATGAGTTCACACACCTCCATTCTGACTTCACAAACCTCTATTCTATGACTTTGCACACCTCCATTCTGACATCACACACCTCCAATCTATGACTTCACAGACCTCGAATCTGTGACTTCACTCACCTCCACTCTATGACTTCACACTCCTCCATTCTATGACTGCCCACACCTCCTTTCTATGACTTCACCCACCTTCATTCTATGACTTCACACACTTTCATTCTTACTTCAGAAACATCCATTCTATGACCTCACACACCTCCATCTATGACTTCACCAACCTCCATTCTGTGACTTCACACACCTCCGTACTGAGTTCACAAAACTCCATTCGGTGACTTAACACACCTCCATTCTGACTTCACACACGTACATTCTATGATTTCACACACTTCCATTCTATGACTTCACAAACCTCCATTCTGTGACTTCACACACCTCCATTCTGAGTTCACACACCTCCATTCTGACTTCACACACCTCCATTCTAGGACTTCCCACACATCCTTACTATGACTTCACCCACCTCCAATCGAGGACTACATACCTCCATTCTAACTTCACACACCTCCATTCTGTGACTTCACACACCCCCATTCTATGAGTTCAAATACCTCCATTCTATGACTTCATACACCTTCATTCTTACTTCAGAAACATCTTTTCTATGACTTCACACACCTCCATTCTATGACTTCACAAACCTCTATTCTGTGACTTCACACACCTCCATTCTGAGTTCACACAACTCCATTCGGTGACTTCACACACCTCCATTCTGACTTCACACACCTCCATTCTATGACTTCACACACTTCCATTCTATGACTTCACACACCTCCATTCTGTGACTTCACACACCTCCATTCTGAGTTCACACACCTCCATTCTGTGACTTCTCACACCTCGATTCTGTGAATTCACACACCTCCAATCTGTGACTTCACACACTTCCATTCTATGACTTCACATACCTCCATTCTATGACTTCACACACATCCATTCTGTGACTTCACACACCTCCATTCTATGACCTAACACACCCTCATTCTATGATTTCAGACCCCTCCATTCTATGACTTCACACATCCATTTTGATTTCACACACCTCCAACATATGACTTCAAACACCTCAATTCTGTGACTTCACACACCTCCATTCTATGACTTCATACCGTCCATTCTGTGACTTCACACACCTCCACTCTATGACTTCACACACTTCCATTCTATGACTTCACACACCTCCATTCTGTGACTTTACACACCTCCTTTCTGGGTTCACACACCTTCATTCTGTGACTTCACACTCCTGAAATCTGTTACTTCCCACACCTCCATTCTGTGACTTCACACACCTCCATTCTATGACTTCACACACCTTCATTCTTACTTCACAAACACCCATTCTATGACTTCACACACCTCCATTATATGACTTCACACACCTCCATTCTGTGACTTCACACACCTCCATTTTATGACTTCACACACCTCCATTGTGACTACACACACCTCCATTCTATGAGTTCACACACCTCCATTCTGACTTCACACACCTCCATTCTATGACTTCACACACCTCCATTCTGAATTCACACAGCTCAATTCTGTGACTTCACAAAATTCCATTCTGACTTCACACACCTCCATTGTATATATTCACACACCTCCTTTCTGTGACTTCACACACCTCCATTGTGACATCACACACCTCCATTCTATGAGTTCACACACCTCCATTCTGACTTAACAAACCTCTATTCTATGACTTTGCACACCTCCATTCTGACATCACACAGCTCCGATCTATGACTTCACAAACTTCCATTGTGACGTCACAGACCTCCATTCTATGTGTTCACACACCTCCATTCTATGACTTCACTCACCTCCATTCTATGACTTCACAAACCTCCTTTCTGAGTTGACACTCCTCCATTCTATGACTTCACACACCTCCAATCTGAATTCACACACCTCCATTCTATGACTTCACCCACCTCAATTCTATGACTTCACACACCTCCATTCTCCGACTTCACACCCCTCTAATTTGATTTCTCATACCTCCATTCTATGACTTCACAAACCTCCCTTCGGTGACTTCACAATACTCCATTCTATGACTTCACACATCTACATTCTATGACTTCACTCACCTAAATTCTAACTCACACAAGTCCATTCTGTGACTTCACAAAAGTCCATTCTATGGTTTCACATATCTCCATACTATGACTTCACACACCTCCATCTATGATTGCACACACATCCATTCTTAGTTCACACTCCTCCATTCTGTGACTTCACACACCTCCATTCTGACTTCACACACCTCCATTTTATGCTTCACACACCTCCATTCTGTGACTTCACACACCTCCATTCTATGACTTCACAAACGTCCATTGTGACGTCACACACCTCCATTCTATGAGTTCACACACCTCCATTCTATGAGTTCACACACCTCCATTCTGGCTTCACACACCTCTATTCTCTGATTTCGAACACCTACATTCTGACTTCACACACCTCCATTCTATGACTTCACAGACCTCGAATCTGTGACTTCACTCACCTCCACTCTATGACTTCACACTTCTCCATTCTATGACTTCCCACACCTAATTTCTATGACTTCACCCACCTCCATTCTATGACTTCACACACCTCCATTCTGACCTCACACACCTCCATTCTGACTTCACACACCTAAATTCTGTGACTTCACACACCTCCATTCCATGATTTCACACACCTCCATTCTATGACTTCACTCACCTCCATTCTATGACTTCACACACCTCCTTTCTGAGTTGACACACCTCCATTCTATGACTTCACACACCTCAAATCTGAATTCACACACCTCCATTCTATAACTTCACCCACCTCCATTCTATGACTTCACACACCTCCATTCTACGACTTCACACCCCTCTAATTTGATTTCTCATACCTCCATTCTATGACTTCACAAACCTCCCTTCGGTGACTTCACAATACTCCATTCTATGACTTCACACACCTCCATTCTATGACTTCACAGAACTCGAATCTGTGACTTCACTCACCTCCACTCTATGACTTGACATTTCTCCATTCTATGACTTCCCACACCTAAGTTCTATGACTTCACCCACCTCCATTCTGTGACTTCACACCTTCATTCTGACTTCACACACCTCCACTCTATGACTTCACACACCTCCATTCTGACTTCACACACCTCCATTCTGTGACTTCACACACCTCCATTCTATGATTTCACACACCTCCATTCTGTGACCATACACACCTCCATTCTGTGACTTCTCACACCTCGATTCTGTGACTTCACACACCTCCAATCTGTGACTTCACACACTTCCATTCTATGACTTCACACACCTCCATTCTATGACTTCACACATCTAAATTCTGTGACTTCACACACCTCCATTGTATGACCTCACACACGCTCATTCTATGATTTCACACACCTCCATTTTATGACTTCACACATCCATTTTGATTTCACACACCTCCAATATATGTCTTCAAACACCTCAGTTCTGTGACTTCACACACCTCCATTCTATGACTTCATACCGTCCATTCTGTGACTTCACACACCTCAATTCTATGACTTCACACTCTTCCATTCTATGACTTCACACACCTCCATTTTGTGACTTTACACACCTCCATTCTGGGTTCACACACCTCCATTCCGTGACTTCACACTCCTGCAATCTGTGACTTCCCACACCTCCATTCTGTGACTTCACACACCTCCATTCTATGACTTCACACACCTTCATTCTTACTTCACAAACACCCATTCTATGACATCACACACCTCCATTCTATGACTTCACACACCTCCATTCTGTGACTTCACACACCTCCATTCTATGTCTTCACACACCTCCATTCTATGACTTCACACACCTACACTGTGACTTCACACACCTCCATTCTATGAGTTCACACACCTGCATTGTGACTTCACCCACCTCCATTCTATGACTTCACACACCGCCATTCTGACCTCACACACCTCCATTCTGACTTCACACACCTAAATTCTGTGACTTCACACACCTCCATTCTATGATTTCACACACCTCCATTCTATGACTTCACTCACCTCCATTCTATGACTTCACACACCTCCTTTCTGATTTGACACACCTCCATTGTATGACTTCACACACCTCCAATCTGAATTCACACACCTCCATTCTATGACTTCACCCACCTCAATTCTATGACTTCACACACCTCCATTCTCCGACTTCACACCCCTCTAATTTGATTTCTCATACCTCCATTCTATGACTTCACAAACCTCCCTTCGGTGTCTTCACAATACTCCATTCTATGACTTCACACACCTCCATTCTATGACTTCACAGAACTCGAATCTGTGACTTCACTCACCTCCACTCTATGACTTGACACTTCTCCATTCTATGACTTCCCACACCTAAGTTCTATGACTTCACCCACCTCCATTCTGTGACTTCACACCTCCATTCTGACTTCACATACCTCCACTCTATGACTTGACACACCTCCATTCTGACTTCACACACCTCCATTCTGTGACTTCACACACCTCCATTCTATGATTTCACACACCTCCATTCTGTGACCTCACACACCTCCATTCTATGACTTCACATACCTCCATTCTGTGATGTCACACACCTCCATTCTATGATTTCTCACACCTCCATACTGTGACTTCACAAACCTCCATTCTATGACTTCACACACCTCCACTCTGTGACTTCTCACACCTCGATTCTGTGACTTCACACACCTCCAATCTGTGACTTCACACACTTCCATTCTATGACTTCACACACCTCCATTCTATGACTTCACACACATCCATTCTGTGACTTCACACACCTCCATTGTATGACCTCACACACGCTCATTCTATGATTTCACACACCTCCATTCTATGACTTCACACATCCATTTTGATTTCACACACCTCCAATATATGTCTTCAAACACCTCAGTTCTGTGACTTCACACACCTCCATTCTATGACTTCATACCGTCCATTCTGTGACTTCACACACCTCAATTCTATGACTTCACACTCTTCCATTCTATGACTTCACACACCTCCATTTTGTGACTTTACACACCACCATTCTGGGTTCACACACCTCCATTCCGTGACTTCACACTCCTGCAATCTGTGACTTCCCTCACCTCCATTGTGTGACTTCACACACCTCCATTCTATGACTTCACACACCTTCATTCTTACTTCACAAACACCCATTCTATGACATCACACACCTCCATTCTATGACTTCACACACCTCCATTCTGTGACTTCACACACCTCCATTCTATGACTTCACACACCTACACTGTGACTTCACACACCTCCATTCTATGAGTTCACACACCTGCATTGTGACTTCACCCACCTCCATTCTATGACTTCACACACCTCCATTCTGACCTCACACACCTCCATTCTATGAGTTCACACACCTCCATTCTGACTTAACAAACCTCTATTCTATGACTTGCACACCTCCATTCTGACATCACACAGCTCCGATCTATGACTTCACAAACTTCCATTGTGACGTCACAGACCTCCATTCTATGTGTTCACACACCTCCATTCTATGACTTCACTCACCTCCATTCTATGACTTCACAAACCTCCTTTCTGAGTTGACACTCCTCCATTCTATGACTTCACACACCTCCAATCTGAATTCACACACCTCCATTCTATGACTTCACCCACCTCAATTCTATGACTTCACACACCTCCATTCTCCGACATCACACCCCTCTAATTTGATTTCTCATACCTCCATTCTATGACTTCACAAACCTCCCTTCGGTGACTTCACAATACTCCATTCTATGACTTCACACATCTACATTCTATGACTTCACTCACCTAAATTCTAACTCACACAAGTCCATTCTGTGACTTCACAAAAGTCCATTCTATGGTTTCACATATCTCCATACTATGACTTCACACACCTCCATCTATGATTGCACACACATCCATTCTTAGTTCACACTCCTCCATTCTGTGACTTCACACACCTCCATTCTGACTTCACACACCTCCATTTTATGCTTCACACACCTCCATTCTGTGACTTCACACACCTCCATTCTATGACTTCACAAACGTCCATTGTGACGTCACACACCTCCATTCTATGAGTTCACACACCTCCATTCTATGAGTTCACACACCTCCATTCTGGCTTCACACACCTCTATTCTCTGATTTCGAACACCTACATTCTGACTTCACACACCTCCATTCTATGACTTCACAGACCTCGAATCTGTGACTTCACTCACCTCCACTCTATGACTTCACACTTCTCCATTCTATGACTTCCCACACCTAATTTCTATGACTTCACCCACCTCCATTCTATGACTTCACACCTCCATTCTGACTTCACACACCTCCATTCTGTGATTTCACACACCTCCATTCTGTGACTTCACACACCTCCGTTCTATGACTTCACACAACTCCATTCTGTGACTTCACACACCTCCATTCTATGACTTCACACACGTCCATTCTATGACTTCACACACCTACACTGTGACTTCACACACCTCCATTCTATGAGTTCACACACCTGCATTGTGACTTCACCCACCTCCATTCTATGACTTCACACACCTCCATTCTGACCTCACACACCTCCATTCTGACTTCACACACCTAAATTCTGTGACTTCACACACCTCCATTCTATGATTTCACACACCTCCATTCTATGACTTCACTCACCTCCATTCTATGACTTCACACACCTCCTTTCTGAGTTGACACACCTCCATTCTATGACTTCACACACCTCAAATCTGAATTCACACACCTCCATTCTATAACTTCACCCACCTCCATTCTATGACTTCACACACCTCCATTCTACGACTTCACACCCCTCTAATTTGATTTCTCATACCTCCATTCTATGACTTCACAAACCTCCCTTCGGTGACTTCACAATACTCCATTCTATGACTTCACACACCTCCATTCTATGACTTCACAGAACTCGAATCTGTGACTTTACTCACCTCCTCTCTATGACTTGACATTTCTCCATTCTATGACTTCCCACACCTAAGTTCTATGACTTCACCCACCTCCATTCTGTGACTTCACACCTTCATTCTGACTTCACACACCTCCACTCTATGACTTCACACACCTCCATTCTGACTTCACACACCTCCATTCTGTGACTTCACACACCTCCATTCTATGATTTCACACACCTCCATTCTGTGACCATACACACCTCCATTCTGTGACTTCTCACACCTCGATTCTGTGACTTCACACACCTCCAATCTGTGACTTCACACACTTCCATTCTATGACTTCACACACCTCCATTCTATGACTTCACACACCTAAATTCTGTGACTTCACACACCTCCATTGTATGACCTCACACACGCTCATTCTATGATTTCACACACCTCCATTTTATGACTTCACACATCCATTTTGATTTCACACACCTCCAATATATGTCTTCAAACACCTCAGTTCTGTGACTTCACACACCACCATTCTATGACTTCATACCGTCCATTCTGTGACTTCACACACCTCAATTCTATGACTTCACACTCTTCCATTCTATGACTTCACACACCTCCATTTTGTGAATTTACACACCTCCATTCTGGGTTCACACACCTCCATTCTGTGACTTCACACTCCTGCAATCTGTGACTTCCCACACCTCCATTGTGTGACTTCACACACCTCCATTCTATGACTTCACACACCTTCATTCTTACTTCACAAACACCCATTCTATGACATCACACACCTCCATTCTATGACTTCACACACATCCATTCTATGTCTTCACACACCTCCATTCTATGACTTCACACACCTACACTGTGACTTCACACACCTCCATTCTATGAGTTCACACACCTGCATTGTGACTTCACCCACCTCCATTCTATGACTTCACACACCGCCATTCTGACCTCACACACCTCCATTCTGACTTCACACACCTAAATTCTGTGACTTCACACACCTCCATTCTATGATTTCACACACCTCCATTCTATGACTTCACTCACCTCCATTCTATGACTTCACACACCTCCTTTCTGAGTTGACACACCTCCATTGTATGACTTCACACACCTCCAATCTGAATTCACACACCTCCATTCTATGACTTCACCCACCTCAATTCTATGACTTCACACACCTCCATTCTCCGACTTCACACCCCTCTAATTTGATTTCTCATACCTCCATTCTATGACTTCACAAACCTCCCTTCGGTGTCTTCACAATACTCCATTCTATGACTTCACACACCTCCATTCTATGACTTCACAGAACTCGAATCTGTGACTTCACTCACCTCCACTCTATGACTTGACACTTCTCCATTCTATGACTTCCCACACCTAAGTTCTATGACTTCACCCACCTCCATTCTGTGACTTCACACCTCCATTCTGACTTCACATACCTCCACTCTATGACTTGACACACCTCCATTCTGACTTCACACACCTCCATTCTGTGACTTCACACACCTCCATTCTATGATTTCACACACCTCCATTCTGTGACCTCACACACCTCCATTCTATGACTTCACATACCTCCATTCTGTGATGTCACACACCTCCATTCTATGATTTCTCACACCTCCATACTGTGACTTCACAAACCTCCATTCTATGACTTCACACACCTCCACTCTGTGACTTCTCACACCTCGATTCTGTGACTTCACACACCTCCAATCTGTGACTTCACACACTTCCATTCTATGACTTCACACACCTCCATTCTATGACTTCACACACATCCATTCTGTGACTTCACACACCTCGATTGTATGACCTCACACACGCTCATTCTATGATTTCACACACCTCCATTCTATGACTTCACACATCCATTTTGATTTCACACACCTCCAATATATGTCTTCAAACACCTCAGTTCTGTGACTTCACACACCTCCATTCTATGACTTCATACCGTCCATTCTGTGACTTCACACACCTCAATTCTATGACTTCACACTCTTCCATTCTATGACTTCACACACCTCCATTTTGTGACTTTACACACCACCATTCTGGGTTCACACACCTCCATTCCGTGACTTCACACTCCTGCAATCTGTGACTTCCCACACCTCCATTGTGTGACTTCACACACCTCCATTCTATGACTTCACACGCCTTCATTCTTATTTCACAAACACCCATTCTATGACATCACACACCTCCATTCTATGACTTCACACACCTCCATTCTGTGACTTCACACACCTCCATTCTATGACTTCACACACCTACACTGTGACTTCACACACCTCCATTCTATGAGTTCACACACCTGCATTGTGACTTCACCCACCTCCATTCTATGACTTCACACACCTCCATTCTGACCTCACACACCTCCATTCTGACTTCACACACCTAAATTCTGTGACTTCACACACCTCCATTCTATGATTTCACACACCTCCATTCTATGACTTCACTCACCTCCATTCTATGACTTCACACACCTCCTTTCTGAGTTGACACACCTCCATTCTATGACTTCACACACCTCTAATCTGAATTCACACACCTCCATTCTATGACTTCACCCACCTCCATTCTATGACTTCACACACCTCCATTCTACGACTTCACACCCCTCTAATTTGATTTCTCATACCTCCATTCTATGACTTCACAAACCTCCCTTCGGTGTCTTCACAATACTCCATTCTATGACTTCACACACCTCCATTCTATGACTTCACAGAACTCGAATCTGTGACTTCACTCACCTCCACTCTATGACTTGACACTTCTCCATTCTATGACTTCCCACACCTAAGTTCTATGACTTCACCCACCTCCATTCTGTGACTTCACACCTCCATTCTGACTTCACACACCTCCACTCTATGACTTGACACACCTCCATTCTGACTTCACACACCTCCATTCTGTGACTTCACACACCTCCATTTTATGATTTCACACACCTCCATTCTGTGACCTCACACACCTCCATTCTATGACTTCACATACCTCCATTCTGTGATGTCACACACCTCCATTCTATGATTTCTCACACCTCCATTCTGTGACTTCACAAACCTCCATTCTATGATTTCACACACCTCCACTCTGTGACTTCTCACACCTCGATTCTGTGACTTCACACACCTCCAATCTGTGACTTCACACACTTCCATTCTATGACTTCACACACCTCCATTCTATGACTTCACACACATCCATTCTGTGACTTCACACACCTCGATTGTATGACCTCACACACGCTCATTCTATGATTTCACACACCTCCATTCTATGACTTTACACATCCATTTTGATTTCACACACCTCCAATATATGTCTTCAAACACCTCAGTTCTGTGACTTCACACACCTCCATTCTATGACTTCATACCGTCCATTCTGTGACTTCACACACCTCAATTCTATGACTTCACACTCTTCCATTCTGTGACTTCACACACCTCCATTTTGTGACTTTACACACCACCATTCTGGGTTCACACACCTCCATTCCATGACTTCACACTCCTGCAATCTGTGACTTCCCACACCTCCATTGTGTGACTTCACACACCTCCATTCTATGACTTCACACACCTTCATTCTTACTTCACAAACACCCATTCTATGACATCACACACCTCCATTCTATGACTTCACACACCTCCATTCTGTGACTTCACACACCTCCATTCTATGACTTCACACACCTCCATTCTATGACTTCACACACCTACACTGTGACTTCACACACCTCCATTCTATGAGTTCACACACCTGCATTGTGACTTCACCCACCTCCATTCTATGACTTCACACACCTCCATTCTGACCTCACACACCTCCATTCTGACTTCACACACCTAAATTCTGTGACTTCACACACCTCCATTCTATGATTTCACACACCTCCATTCTATGACTTCACTCACCTCCATTCTATGACTTCACACACCTCCTTTCTGAGTTGACACACCTCCATTCTATGACTTCACACACCTCAAATCTGAATTCACACACCTCCATTCTATGACTTCACCCACCTCCATTCTATGACTTCGCACACCTCCATTCTACGACTTCACACCCCTCTAATTTGATTTCTCATACCTCCATTCTATGACTTCACAATCCTCCCTTCGGTGTCTTCACAATACTCCATTCTATGACTTCACACACCTCCATTCTATGACTTCACAGAACTCGAATCTGTGACTTCACTCACCTCCACTCTATGACTTGACACTTCTCTATTCTATGACTTCCCACACCTAAGTTCTATGACTTCACCCACCTCCATTCTGTGACTTCACACCTCCATTCTGACTTCACACACCTCCACTCTATGACTTCACACACCTCCATTCTGACTTCACACACCTCCATTCTGTGACTTCACACACCTCCATTCTATGATTTCTCACACCTCCATTCTGTGACCTCACACACCTCCATTCTATGAATTCACATACCTCCATTCTGTGACGTCACACACCTCCATTCTGAGTTCACACACCTCCATTCTGTGACTTCTCACACCTCGATTCTGTGACTTCACACACCTCCAATCTGTGACTTCACACACTTCCATTCTATAACTTCACACACCTCCATTCTATGACTTCACACACCTAAATTCTGTGACTTCACACACCTCCAATATATGTCTTCAAACACCTCAGTTCTGTGACTTCACACACCTCCATTCTATGACTTCATACCGTCCATTCTGTGACTTCACACACCTCCATTCTATGACTTCACACTCTTCCATTCTAGACTTCACACACCTCCATTTTGTGACTTTACACACCTTCATTCTGGGTTCACACACCTCCATTCTGTGACTTCACACTCCTGCAATCTGTGACTTCCCACACCTCCATTGTGTGACTTCACAAACACCCATTCTATGACATCACACACCTCCATTCTATGACTTCACACACCTCCATTCTGTGACTTCACACACCTCCATTCTATGACTTCACACACCTGCATTGTGACTACACACACATCTATTCTATGAGTTCACACACCTCCATTCTGACTTCACACACCTCCATTCTATGACTTCACACACCTCCATTCTGAATTCACACAGCTCAATTCTGTAACTTCACAAAATTACCTTCTGACTTCACACACCTCATTGTATGAATTCACACACCTCCATTCTGTGACTTCACACACCTCCATTCTGACTTCACAAACCTCTATTCTATGACTTCGCACACCTCCATTCTGACATCACACACGTCCAATCTATGACTTCACAGACGTCGAATCTGTGAATTCACTCACCTCCACTCTTTGTCTCCACACTCCTCCATTCTATGACTTCCCACACCTCCTTTCTATGACTTCACCCACGTTCATTCTATGACTTCACACCTCCATTCTGACTTCACACACTTCCATTCAGTGACTTCACACACCTCCATTCAATGACTTCACACACCTCCATTCTATGACTTCACACACCTTCATTCTTACTTCAGAAACATCCATTCTATGACCTCACACACCTCCATCTATGACTTCACAAACCTCCATTCTGTGACTTCACACACCTCCATACTGAGTTCACAAAACTCCATTCGGTGACTTAACACACCTCCATTCTGACTTCACACACGTCCATTCTATGACTTCACACACTTCCATTCTATGACTTCACAAAGCTCCATTCTGTGACTTCACACACCTCCATTCTGAGTTCACACACCTCCATTCTGTGACTTCACACACCTCCATTCTATCACTTCACACACCTACATTCTATGACTTCACACATCCATTTTGACTTCACACACCTCCAATATATGACTTCAAACAGCTCAATTCTCTGACTTCACACACCTCCATTTTATGACTTTAAACCCGTCCATTCAGTGACTTCACACACCTCCATTCTATGACTTCATACACCTCCATTCTATGACTTCACCCACCTCCATTCTATGACTTCACACACCTCCATTCTCCGACTTCACACCCCTCTAATTTGATTTCTCATACCTCCATTCTATGACTTCACAAACGTCCCTCGGTGACTTCACAATACTCCATTCTATGACTTCACACATCTACATTCTATGACTTCACACACCTCAATTCTGACTCACACAACTCCATTCTGTGACTTCACAAAACTCCATTCTATGATTTCACATATCTCCATACTATGACTTTACACACCTCCATCTATGACTTCACACACCTCCATTCTGAGTTCACACACCTCCATTCTGTGAATTCACACACCTCCATTCTGACTTCACACACCTCCATTGTATGACTTCACACACCTCCATTCTGTGACTTAACACACCTCCATTCTATGACTTCACAAACTTTCATTGTGACGTCACACACCTCCATTCTATGACTTCACACACCTCCATTCTGACTTCACGCACCTCTATTCTACGACTTCGTACACCTACATCCTGACTTCACACACCTCCATTCTATGACTTCACAGACCTCGAATCTGTGACTTCACTCACCTCCACTCTATGACTTCACAATTCTCCATTCTTGACTTCCCACACCTAATTTCTATGACTTCACCCACCTCCATTCTATGACTTCACACCTCTATTCTGACCTCACACACCTCCATTCTATGACTTCACACACCTCCATTCTGACTTCACACACCTCCATTCTATGATTTCACACACCTCCATTCTGTGACCTCACACACCTCCATTCTATGACTTCACATACCTCCATTCTGTGACTTCACAAACCTCCATTCTATGACTTCACACACCTCCACTCTGTGACTTCACACATTTCCACTCTGTGACTTTACACACCTCCATTCTGCGAATTCACACACCTCCATTCTGTGATTTCACACACCTCCATTCTATGACTTCACACACCTCCATTCTTTGACTTCACACACCTCCATTCTATGACTTCACACACCTCCATTGTAACTTCACACACCTCCATTCTGTGGCTTCACACACCTCCCTTCCGTGACTTCACACACCTCCATTCTATGACTTCACACACCTACATTCTATGACATCACACACATCCATTCTATGACTTCACACACTTCCATTCTATGACTTCACACACCTCCATTCTATGATTTCACACACCTCCATTCTATGACTTCACACACCTGCATTCTGACTTCACACACCTCCGTTCTATGACTTCATACACCTCCATTCTATGACTTCATACACCAACATTCTAGGACTTCACACACCTCCATTCTATGACTTCACAAATCTCCATTCTGACTTCACACTCCTCCATTATATGACTTCACACTCCTCCATTCTACTACTTCACACATCTCCTTTCTGTAACTTCACACACTTCCACTGTTTGACTTCACAAACCTCCATTCCATGACTTCACACACCTCCATTCCATGAGTTCACACACCGCCATTTTTCACTTCACACACCTGCATTTTGACTTCACACAACTACATTCTGTGACTTCACACACCTCCATTTGTGACTTCACACACCTCCATTTTGACTTCACACACCTCCATTCTGTGACTTCACACACCTCCATTCTATGACTTCACACACTTCCTTTCTATTACTTCACACACTTCCATTGTGTGACTTCACACACCTCCTTTCTGAGTTCACACACCTCCATTGTTTGACTTCACACACCTCCAATATATGACCTCAAACACCTCAATTCTCTGACTTCACACACCTTCATTCTATGACTTCATACCCGTCCATTCTGTGACTTCACAGACCTCCATTCTATGACTTCATACACCTCCATTCTATGACTTCACCGACCTCCATTCTATGACTTCACACACTTCCATTCTTGACTTTACACCCCTCCAATTTGACTTCACATACCTCCATTCTATGACTTCACAAACCTCCCTTCGGTGACTTCACAATCCTCCATTCTATGACTTCACACATCTGCATTCTATGACTTCACACACCTCAATTCTGACTCACACAGCTCCATTCTGTGACTTCACAAAACTCCATTCTCTGATTTCACACATCTCCATTCTATGACTTCACACACCTCCATTCTATGACTTCACAAACCTCCATTCTATGACTTTAAACACCTCCATTCTATGTCTTCACACACCTCCATTCTATGATTTCACACACCTCCATTCTATGACTTCACACACCTCCATTCTGTGACTTCACACACCTCCATTCTATGACTTCACACACCTCCATTCTGACTTCACACACCTCCATTCTATGACTTCACACAGCTCCATTCTGACTTCACACACCTCCATTCTATGACTTTGCAGACCTCTATTCTGACTTCACACACCTCCATTCTGTGACTTCACAAACCTCCTTTCTATGACTTCACCCAACTCCACTCTGTGAATGCACACATCTCCACTCTGTGCCTTTACACACCTCCATTCTGCGAATCATACCCCTCCATTCTGAGATTTCACACACCTCAATTCTATGACTTCACACACCTCCATTCTATGACTTCAGAAACCTCCATTGTGACTTCACACACGTCCATTCTGTGACTTCACACACCTCCATTCTATATCATCACAGACCTCCATTCTATGACTTCACACACTTCCATTCTATGACTTCACACAGCTCCAGTCTATGACTTCACAAACCTTCATTCTATGACTTCACACACCTGCACTCTGACTTCACACACTTCCACTCTATGACTTCATACACCTCCCTTCTATGACTTCATACACCAACATTCTATGACTTCACACACCTCCATTATGTGACTTCACAAATCTCCATTCTGACTTCACACTCCTCCATTCTATGACTTCACACACATCCATTCTATGACTTCACACATCTCCCTTTTGTAACTTCCCACACTTCCAATGTTTGACTTCACAAACCTCCATTCCATGACTTCACACACCTCCATTCTATGAGTTCACACACCTCCATTCTTTGACTTCACACACCTCCATTCTATGACTTCACACACCTCCATTCTTTGACTTCAAACACCTCCATTTTGACTTCACACACCTACATTCTGTGACTTCACACACCTCCATTTGTGACTTCATACACCACCATTTTGACTACACACACCTCCATTCTGTGAATTCACACACCTCCATTCTATGACTTCACACACCTTCATTGTGACTTCACACACCTCCATTCTATGAGTTCACACACCTGCATTGTGACTTCACACACCTCCATTCTATGACTTCACACAACTCCATTCTGACCTCACACACCTCCATACTGACTTCACACACCTAAATTCTGTGACTTCACACACCTCCATTCTATGATTTCACACACCTCCATTCTATGACTTCACACACCTCCATTCTATGACTTCACAGACCTACTTTATGAGTTGACACACCTCCATTCTATGACTTCACACACCTCCAATCTGAATTCACACACCTCCATTCTGTGACTTCACACACCTCCATTCCATGAATTTACACACTTCAATTTTGACTTCACACACCTCCATTCTATGACTTCACACAGCTCCATTCTGACTTCAAACACCTCAATTATATGACTTTACACACCTCTATTCTGACTTCACACACCTCCATTCTATGACTTCACAAACCTCCCTTCTATGACTTCACACACCTCCAATCTGTGACTTCACACATCTCCACTCTGTGACTTTACACACCTCTATTCTGCGAATTCACACACCTCCATTCTGTGATTTCACACACCTCCATTCTATGACTTCACACACCTCCATTTTTTGACTTCACACACCTCCATTCTATGACTTCACACACCTCCATTGTGACTTCACACACCTCCATTCTGTGACTTCACACACCTCACTTCCGTGACTTCATACACCTCCATTGTATGACTTCACACACCTACATTCTATGACATCACACACCTCCATTCTAGACTTCACACACTTCCATTCTATGACTTCACACACCTCCATTCAATGACTTCACACACCTCCATTCTATGACTTCACACACCTGCATTCGGACTTCACACACCTCCATTCTATGACTTCATACACCTCCATTCTATGACTTCATACACCAACATTCTATGACTTCACACACCTCCATTCTGTGACTTCACAATTCTCCATTCTGACTTCACACTCCTCCATTCTATGACTTCACACACATTCATTCTATGAGTTCCCACACCACAATTTTGTCTTCACACACCTCCATTCTATGAGTTCACACAACTCCATTCTGTGACTTCACACACCTCAATTCTGTGAATTCACACACCTTCATTCTTACTTCACAAACATACATTCTATGGCTTCACACACCTCCATAATATGACTTCACACACCTCCATTCTTTGAATTCACACACCTCCATTCTGTGTTCACACACCTCCATTCTATGACTTCACACACCTCCCTTCTATGACTCCACACACCTCCATTCTTTGACTTCACACACCTAAATTCTGAGTTGACACACCTCCGTTCTGTGACTCCACACACCTCCATTCTGACTTCACACAGCTCCATTCTATGACTTCACCAAACTCCATTCTATGATTCACACACCTCCATTCTGTGACTTCACACACCTCCATTCTATGACTTCACACACTTCCATTGTGACATCACACACCTCCATTCTATGAGTTCACACATCTCCATTCTGACTTCACACACCTCCATTCTATGACTTCACACACCTCCATTCTGAATTCACATAGCTCCATTCTGTGACTTCACAAAACTTCATTCTATGATTTCACACACCTCCATACTATGACTTCACACAACTCCATCTATGACTTCACACACCTCAATTTTAACTTCACACACCTCTATTCTATGACTTTGCACACCTCCATTTTGACATCACACACATCCATTCTATGACTTCATAGACATCGAATCTGTGACTTCACTCACCAGCACTCTATGACTTCACACTACTCCATTCTATGATTTCCCACACCTCCCTTTTATGACTTCACCCACCTCCAATCTATGACTACACACCTCCATTCTGACTTCACAAACCTGAATTCTGTGACTTCACACACCTCAATTCTATGAGTTCACACACCTCCATTCTGTGACTTCACACACCTCCATTCTATGATTTCACACACCTCCATTCTGTGACTTCACACACCTCCATTCTATGACTTCACACATCTCCATTCTGTGACTTCACACACCTCCATTCTATGACTTCACACACCTCCATTCTATGACTTTACACACCTACATTGTGACATCACACACCTCCATTCTATGAGTTCACACACCTCCATTCTATGACTTCACTCACCTGCATTCTGACCTCACACACCTCCATTCTGACTTCACAAACCTAAATTCTGTGAATTCACACACCACCATTCTATGATTTCACACAACTCCATTCTATGACTTCACACACCTCCATTCTATAACTTCACACACCTCCTTTCTGAGTTGACACACCTCCATTATACGACTTCAAACAACTCCAATATGACTTCACACACCTCCATTCTGTGACTTCACACACCTCCATTCTATGAGTTCACACACCTCCATTCTGACTTCACACACCTCCATTCTATGTCTTCACACAGCTCCATTCTGACTTCACACACCTCCATTCTATGACTTCACACAACTCCATTCTATGACATCACACACCTCCATTCTATGACTTCACACACTTCCATTCTATGACTTCACACACCTCCGGTCTATGACTTCACAAACCTCCATTCCATGACTTCACACACCTGCACTCTGACTTCACACACCTCCATTCTATGACTTCATACACCTCCCTTCTATGACTTCATACACCAACATTCTATGCCTTCACACACCTCCATTCTGTGACTTCACAAATCTCCATTCTGACTTCACACTCCTCCATTCTATGACTTCACACACCTCCATTCTATGACTTCACACATCTCCTTTTTGTAACTTCCCACACTTCCAATGTTTGACTTCACAAACCGCCATTCCATGATTTCACACACCTCCATTCTATGAGTTCACACACCTCCATTCTTTGACTTCACACACCTCCATTTTGACTTCACACACCTATATTCTGTGACATCACACACCTCCATTTGTGACTTCACACACCACCATTTTGACTTCACACACCTCCATTCTGTGACTTCACACACCTCCATTCTTTGATTTCACACACCTCTATTTTGACTTCACACACTTCCATTCTGTCACTTCACACACCTCCATTCTGTGACTTCACACACCTCCATTCCACGACTTCACACACCTCCATTCGATGAGTTCACACACATCCATTCTATGAGTTCACACACCACAATTTTGTCTTCACGCACCTCCATTCTATGACTTCACCCATCTTCATTCTTAATTCAGAAACATCCATTTTATGACTTACCGCAACTCCATTCTGTGACTTCGCAAACCTTCATTCTGTGACTTCACACACCTCCATTCTGAGTTCACACACCTCCATTCGGTGACTTCAAACACCTCCATTCTGACTTCACACACCTCCATTCTATGACTTCACACACCTCCATTCTGTGACGTCACACACCTCAATTCTGTGACTTCACACACCTTCATTCTTACTTCACAAACATACGTTCTATGACTTTTCACACCTCCATACTATGACTTCACACACCTCCATTCTTTGACTTCACACACCTCCATTCTGTGTTCACACACCTCAATTCTGTGACTTCACACACCTCCATTTTGACTTCACACACCTCCATTCTATGACTTCACTCACCTCCCTTCTATGACTTCGCACACCTCCATTCTTTGACTTCACACACCTAAATTCTGAGTTGACACACCTCCATTCTGTGACTTCACACACCTCCATTCTGACTTCACACAGCTCCATTCTATGACTTCACAAAACTCCATTCTATGACTTCACACACCTCCATTCTGTGACGTCACACACCTCCATTCTATGAGTTCACACATCTCCATTCTCACTTCACACACCTCCATTCTATGACTTAACACACCTCCATTCTGAATTCACACAGCTCCATTCTGTGACTTCACAAAACTCCATTCTATGATTTCACACACCTCCATAGTATGACTTCACACAACTCCATCTATGACCTCACACACCTCAATTGTGACTTCACACAACTCTATTCTATGACTTCGCACACTCCATTTTTACATCACACACCTCCATTCTATGACTTCACAGACCTCGAATCTGTGACTTCACTCACCTGCACTCTATGACTTCACATTCCTCCATTCTATGATTTCCCACACCTCCTTTTTATGACTTCACCCACCTCCAATCTATGACTACACACCTCCATTCTGACTTCACACACCTGCATTCTGTGACTTCACACACCTCCATTCTATGAGTTCACAAACCTCCATTCTGTGACTTCACACACCTTCATTCTTACTTCAGAAACATCCATTCTATAACTTCACAAACCTCCATTCTGTGACTTCACACATCTCCATTCTGTGATTTCACAAACCTCCATTCTATGATTTCACACACCTCCATTTTATGACGTCACACACCTCCATTTTGACTTCACTCATCTCCATTATGTGACTTCCCACTCCTCCCTTCGGTGACTTCACACACCTCCATTCTATGACTTCACACATCTACATTCTATGACTTCACACACCTCCATTGTATGACTTCACACACTTCTATTCTATGATTTCACATACCTCCATGCTATCATTTCACACACCTCCATTCTGTGACTTCACACACCTCCATTCTGCGTTCACATACCTCCATTCTGTGACTCAACACACCTCCATTCTGACTTCACACACCTCCATTTTGACTTCACACACATCATTTCTTGACTTCACACACCTCCATGCTGACTTCACACACCTCCATTCTATGACTTCACACAACTATATTGTATGACTTCACACACCTCCATTCTGTGACTTCACATACCTCCATTCTCCGACTTCACACCCCTCTAATTTGATTTCTCATAACTCCATTCTATGACTTCACAGACGTCCCTTCGGTGACTTCACAATACTCCATTATATGACTTCACACATCTACATTCTATGACTTCACACACCTCAATTCTGACTCACACAACTCCATTCTGTGACTTCACAAAACTCCATTCTATGATTTCACATATCTCCATACTATGACTTTACACACCTCCATCTATGACTTCACACACCTCCATTCTGAGTTCACACACCTCCATTCTGTGACTTCACACACCTCCATTCTGACTTCACACACCTCCATTGTATGGCTTCACACACCTCCATTCTTTGACTTCACAAACTTCCATTGTGACGTCACACACCTCCATTCTATGAGTTCACAAACCTCCATTCTATCACTTCACACACCAAATTTCTATGACTTCACCCACCTCCATTCTATGACTTCACACCTCCATTCTGACTTCACACACCACAATTCTGTGACTTCACACACCTCCATTCTATGAATTCACAAACTTCCATTGTGACGTCACACACCTCCATTCTAAGAGTTCACACACCTCCATTCTATGACTTCAGTCACCTCCATTCTATGACTTCACACACCTCCATTCTGAGTTGACACACCTCCATTCTATGACTTCACACACCTCCAATCTGAATTCACACACCTCCATTCTATGACTTCACCCACCTCCATTCTATGACTTCTCACACCTCCATTCTCCGACTTCACACCCCTCTAATTTGATTTCTCATACCTCCATTCTATGACTTCACAAACCTCCCTTCGGTGACTTCACAATACTCCATTCTATGACTTCACACATCTACATTCTATGACTTCACACACCTCAATTCTGACTCACACAACTCCATTCTGTGACTTCACAAAACTCCATTCTATGATTTCACATATCTCCATACTATGACTTCACACACCTCCATCTATTACTTCACACACCGCCATTCTGAGTTCACACACCTCCATTCTTTGACTTCACACACCTCCATTCTGACTTCACACACCTCCATTGTATGACTTCACACACCTCCATTCTGTGACTTCACACACCTCCATTCTATGACTTCACAAACTTCCATTGTGACGTCACACACCTCCATTCTATGAGTTCACACACCTCCATTCGATGACTTCACACACCTCCATTCTGACTTCACACACCACTATTCTACGACTTCGTACACCTACATTCTGACTTCACACACCTCCATTCTATGACTTCACAGACCTCGAATATGTGACTTCACTCACCTCCACTCTATGACTTCACACTTATCCATTCTATGACTTCCCACACCTAATTTCTATGACTTCACCTACCTCCATTCTATGACTTCACACCTCCATTCTGACTTCACACACCTCCATTCTGTGACTTCACACACCTCCATTCTATGATTTCACACACCACCATTCAGTGACTTCACACACCTCCATTCTATGACTTCAGACACCTACATTCTGTGACTTCACACACCTCCATTCTATGACTTCACACACCTCCATTCTATGACTTCACACACCTACATTGTGACTTCACACACCTCCATTCTATGAGTTCACACACCTGCATTGTGACTTCACACACCTCCATTCTATGACTTCAAACACCTCCATTCTGACCTCACACACCTCCATTCTGACTTCACACACCTAAATTCTGTTACTTCACACACCTCCATTCTATGATTTCACACACCTCCATTCTATGACTTCACTCACCTCCATTCTATGACTTCACACACCTCCTTTCTGAGTGGACACACCTCCATTCTGTGACTTCACACACCTCAATCTGAATTCACACACCTCCATTCTATGACTTCACCCACCTCCATTCTATGACTTCACACACCTCCATTCTCCGACTTCACACCCCTCTAATTTGATTTCTCATACCTCCATTCTATGACTTCACAAACCTCCCTTCGTTGACTTCACAATACTCCATTCTATGACTTCACACATCTACATTCTATGACTTCACACACCTCAATTCCGACGCACACAACTCCATTCTGTGACTTCACAAAACTCCATTCTATGATTTCACATATCTCCATACTATGACTTCACACACCTCCATCTATGACTTCACACACCTCCATTCTGAGTTCACACACCTCCATTCTGTGACTTCACACACCTCCATTCTGACTTCACACACCTCCATTGTATGACTTCACACACCTCTATTCTGTGACTTCACACACCTCCATTCTATAACTTCACAAACTTCCATTGTGAGGTCACACACCTCCATTCTATGAGTTCACACACCTCCATTCTATGACTTCACACACATCGATTCTGACTTCACACACCTCTATTCTATGACCTCGAACACCTACATTCTGACTTCACACACATCCATTCTATGACTTCACAGACCTCGAATCTGTGACTTCACTCACCTCCACTCTATGACTTCACATTTCTCCATTCTATGATTTCCCAAACCTAATTTCTATGACTTCACCCACCTCCATTCTGACTTCACACCTCCATTCGGACTTCACACACCTCCATTCTATGACTTCACACACCTCCATTCTGACTTCACACACCTCCATTCTGTGACTTCACACACCTCCATTCTATGATTTCACACACTTCCATTCTGTGACTTCACACACATCCATTCTATGACTTCACACACCTCCATTCTGTGACTTCACACACCTCCATTCTATGACTTCCCACACCTCCATTCTATGACTTCACACACCTACATTGTGACTTCACACAACTCCATTTTATGAGTTCACACGCCTGCATTGTGACTTCACACACCTCCATTCTATGACTTCACACACCTCCATTCTGACCTCACACACCTCCATTCTGACTTCACACACCTAAATTCTGTGACTTCACGCACCTCCATTCTATGATTTCACACACCTCCATTCTATGACTTCACTCACCTCCATTCTATGACTTCACACACCTCCTTTCTGAGTTGACACACCTCCATTCTATGACTTCACACACCTCCAATCTGATTACACACACCTCCATTCTATGACTTCACCCACCTCCGTTCTATGACTTCACACACCTCCATTCTCCGACTTCACACCTCTCTAATATGATTTCTCATACCTCCATTATATGACTTCACAAACCTCCCTTCGTTGACTTCACAATACTCCATTCTATGACTTCACACATCTACATTCTATGACTTCACACACCTCAATTCTGACTCACACAACTCCATTCTGTGACTTCACAAAACTCCATTCTATGATTTCACATATCTCCATACTATGACTTCACACACCTCCATCTATGACTTCACACACCTCCATTCTCAGTTCACACACCTCCATTCTGTGACTTCACACACCTCCATTCTGACTTCACACACCTCCATTGTATGACTTCACACACCTCTATTCTGTGACTTCACACACCTCCATTCTATAACTTCACAAACTTCCATTGTGACGTCACACACCTCCATTCTATGAGTTCACACACCTCCATTCTATGAGTTCACACCCATCGATTCTGACTTCACACACCTCTATTCTATGACTTCGAACACCTACATTCTGACTTCACACACATCCATTCTATGACTTCACAGACCTCGAATCTGTGACTTCACTCACCTCCACTCTATGACTTCACACTTCTCCATTCTATGACTTCCCACACCTAATTTCTATGACTTCACCCACCTCCATTCTGACTTCACACCTCCATTCGGACTTCACACACCTCCATTCTATGACTTCACACACCTCCATTCTGACTTCACACACCTCCATTCTGTGTCTTCACACACCTCCATTCTATGATTTCACACACTTCCATTCTGTGACTTCACACACCTCCATTCTATGACTTCACACACCTCCATTCTGTGACTTCACACACCTCCAGCCTATGACTTCACACACCTCCATACTATGACTTCACACACCTACATTGTGACTTCACACAACTCAATTTTATGAGTTCACACACCTGCATTGTGACTTCACACACCTCCATTCTCTGATTTCACACACCTCCATTCTGACCTCACACACCTCCATTCTGAGTTCACACACCTAAATTCTGTGACTTCACACACCTCCATTCTATGATTTCACACACCTCCATTCTGTGACTTCACACACCTCCATTCTGACTTTACACATCTATATTGTATGACTTCACACACCTCCATTCTGTGACTTCACACACCTCCATTCTCCGACTTCACACCCCTCTAATTTGATTTCTCACAACTCCATTTTATGACTTCACAGACGTCCCTTCGGTGACTTCACAATACTCCATTCTATGACTTCACACATCTACATTCTATGACTTCACACACCTCAATTCTGACTCACACAACTCCATTCTGTGACTTCGCAAAACTCCATTCTATGATTTCACATATCTCCATACTATGACTTTACACACCTCCATCTATGACTTCACACACCTCCATTCTGAGTTCACACACCTCCATTCTGTGACTTCACACACCTCCATTCTGACTTCACACACCTCCATTGTATGACTTCACACACCTCCATTCTGTGACTGCACACACCTCCATTCTATGACTTCACAAACTTCCATTGTGACGTCACACACCTCCATTCTATGAGTTCACACACCTCCATTCTATGACTTCACACAATAAATTTCTATGACTTCACCCACCTCCATTCTATGACTTCACACCTCCATTCTGACTTCACACACCTCAATTCTGTGACTTCACACACCTCCATTCTATGAATTCACAAACTTCCATTGTGACGTCACACACCTCCATTCTATGAGTTCACACACCTCCATTCTATGACTTCACTCACCTCCATTCTATGACTTCACACACCTCCTTTCTGAGTTGACACACCTCCATTCTATGACTTCACACACCTCCAATCTGAATTCACACACCTCCATTCTATGACTTCACCCACCTCCATTCTATGACTTCTCACACCTCCATTCTCCGACTTCACACCCCTCTAATTTGATTTCTCATACCTCCATTCTATGACTTCACAAACCTCCCTTCGGTGACTTCACAATACTCCATTCTATGACTTCACACATCTACATTCTATGACTTCACACACCTCAATTCTGACTCACACAACTCCATTCTGTGACTTCACAAAACTCCATTCTATGATTTCACATATCTCCATACTATGACTTCACACACCTCAATCTATTACTTCACAAACCGCCATTCTGAGTTCACACACCTCCATTCTTTGACTTCACACACCTCCATTCTGACTTCACACACCTGCATTGTATGACTTCACACAACTCCATTCTGTGACTTCACACACCTCCATTCTATGACTTCACACACCTACATTGTGACTTCACACACCTCCATTCTATGAGTTCACACACCTGCATTGTGACTTCACACACCTCCATTCTATGACTTCACACACCTCCATTCTGACCTCACACACCTTCATTCTGACTTCACACACCTAAATTCTGTGACTTCACACACCTCCATTCTATGATTTCACACACCTCCATTCTATGACTTCACTCACCTCCATTCTATGACTTCACACACCTCCTTTCTGAGTGGACACACCTCCATTTTGTGACTTCACACACCTCAATCTGAATTCACACACCTCCATTCTATGACTTCACCCACCTCCATTCTATGACTTCACACACCTCCATTCTCCGACTTCACACCCCTCTAATTTGATTTCTCATACCTCCATTCTATGACTTCACAAACCTCCCTTCGTTGACTTCACAATACTCCATTCTATGACTTCACACATCTACATTCTATGACTTCACACACCTCAATTCCGACGCACACAACTCCATTCTGTGACTTCACAAAACTCCATTCTATGATTTCACATATCTCCATACTATGACTTCACACACCTCCATCTATGACTTCACACACTTCCATTCTCAGTTCACACACCTCCATTCTGTGACTTCACACACCTCCATTCTGACTTCACACACCTCCATTGTATGACTTCACACACCTCTATTCTGTGACTTCACACACCTCCATTCTATAACTTCACAAACTTCCATTGTGACGTCACACACCTCCATTCTATGAGTTCACACACCTCCATTCTATAACTTCACACACCACGATTCTGACTTCACACACCTCTATTCTATGACTTCGAACACGTACATTCTGACTTCACACACATCCATTCTATGACTTCACAGACCTCGAATCTGTGACTTCACTCACCTCCACTCTATGACTTCACATTTCTCCATTCTATGATTTCCCACACCTAATTTCTATGACTTCACCCACCTCCATTCTGACTTCACACCTCCATTCGGACTTCACACACCTCCATTCTATGACTTCACACACCTCCATTCTGACTTCACACACCTCCATTCTGTGACTTCACACACCTCCATTCTATGATTTCACACACTTCCATTCTGTGACTTCACACACCTCCATTCTATGACTTCACACACCTCCATTCTGTGACTTCACACACCTCCAGTCTATGACTTCACACACCTCCATTCTATGACTTCACACACCTACATTGTGACTTCACACAACTCCATTTTATGAGTTCACACACCTGCATTGTGACTTCACACACCTCCATTCTATGACTTCACACACCTCCATTCTGACCTAACACACCTCCATTCTGACTTCACACACTTAAATTCTGTGACTTCACACACCTCCATTCTATGATTTCACACACCTCCATTCTATGACTTCACTCACCTCCATTCTATGACTTCACACACCTCCTTTCTGAGTTGACACACCTCCATTCTATGACTTCACACACCTCCAATCTGAATACACACACCTCCATTCTATGACTTCAACCACCTCCATTCTATGACTTCACACACCGCCATTCTCCGACTTCACACCTCTCTAATTTGATTTCTCATACCTCCATTATATGACTTCACAAACCTCCCTTCGTTGACTTCACAATACTCCATTCTATGACTTCACACACCTCAATTCCGACTCACACAACTCCATTCTGTGACTTCACAAAACTCCATTCTATGATTTCACATATCTCCATACTATGACTTCACACAACTCCATCTATGACTTCAGAAACCTCCATTCTCAGTTCACACACCTGCATTCTGTGACTTCACACACCTCCATTCTGACTTCACACACCTCCATTGTATGACTTCACACACCTCTATTCTGTGACTTCACACACCTCCATTCTATAACTTCACAAACTTCCATTGTGACGTCACACACCTCCATTCTATGAGTTCACAGACCTCCATTCTATGACTTCACACACATCGATTCTGACTTCACACACCTCTATTCTATGACTTCGAACACCTACATTCTGACTTCACACACATCCATTCTATGACTTCACAGATCTCGAATCTGTGACTTCACTCACCTCCACTCTATGACTTCACACTTCTCCATTCTATGACTTCCCACACCTAATTTCTATGACTTCACACACCTCCATTCTGACTTCACACACCTCCATTCTGTGACTTCACACACCTCCATTCTATGATTTCACAGACTTCCATTCTGTGACTTCACACACCTCCATTCTATGACTTCACACACCTCCATTCTGTGACTTCACACACCTCCAGCCTATGACTTCACACACCTCCATACTATGACTTCACACACCTACATTGTGACTTTACACAACTCCATTTTATGAGTTCACACACCTGCATTGTGACTTCACACACCTCCATTCTATGATTTCACACACCTCCATTCTGACCTCACACACCTCCATTTTGACTTCACACACCTAAATTCTGTGACTTCACACACCTCCATTCTATGATTTCACACACCTCCATTCTGTGACTTCACACACCTCCATTCTGACTTTACACATCTATATTGTATGACTTCACACACCTCCATTCTGTGACTTCACACACCTCCATTCTCCGACTTCACACCCCTCTAATTTGATTTCTCACAACTCCATTTTATGACTTCACAGACGTCCCTTCGGTGACTTCACAATACTCCATTCTATGACTTCACACATCTACATTCTATGACTTCACACACCTCAATTCTGACTCACACAACTCCATTCTGTGACTTCACAAAACTCCATTCTATGATTTCACATATCTCCATACTATGACTTTACACACCTCCATCTATGACTTCACACACCTCCATTCTGTGATTTCACACACCTCCATCTGTGACTTCACACACCTCCATTCTTTGACTTCACACACCTCCATTCTATGACTTCACACACCTCCATTGTAACTTCACACACCTCCATTCTGTGACTTCACACACCTCCCTTCCGTGACTTCACACACCTCCATTCTATGACTTCACACACCTACATTCTATGACATCACACACCTCCATTCTATGACTTCACACACTTCTATTCTATGACTTCACACACCTCCATTCTATGACTTCACACACCTCCATTCTATGACTTCACACATCTGCCTTCTGACCTCACACACCTCCATTCTGACTTCACACACCTAAATGCTGTGATTTCACACACCTCCATTCTATGATTTCACACACCTCCATTCTATGACTTCACTTACCTCCATTCTATGACTTCACACACCTCCTTTCTGAGTTGACACACCTCCATTCTATGACTTCACACACCTCCAATCTGAATACACACACCTCCATTCTATGACTTCACCCACCTCCATTCTATGACTTCACACACCTCCATTCTCCGACTTCACACCTCTCTAATTTGATTTCTCATACCTCCATTATATGACTTCACAAACCTCCCTTCGTTGACTTCACAATACTCCATTCTATGACTTCCCACATCTACATTCTATGACTTCACCCACCTCCATTCTCACTTCACACCTCCATTCGGACTTCACACACCTCCATTCTATGACTTCGCACACCTCCATTCTGACTTCACACACCTCCATTCTGTGACTTCACACACCTCCATTCTATGATTTCACACACTTACATTCTGTGACTTCACACACCTCCATTCTATGACTTCACACACCTCCATTCTGTGACTTCACACACCTCCAGTCTATGACTTCACACACCTCCATTCTATGACTTCACACACCTACATTGGGACTTCACACAACTCCATTTTATGAGTTCACACACCTGCATTGTGACTTCACACACCTCCATTCTATGACTTCACACAACTCCATTCTGACCTCACACACCTCCATTCTGACTTCACACACCTAAATTCTGTGACTTCACACACCTCCATTCTATGATTTCACACACCTCCATTCTATGACTTCACTCACCTCCATTCTATGACTTCACACACCTCCTTTCTGAGTTGACACACATCCATTCTATGACTTCACACACCTCCAATCTGAATTCACACAACTCCATTCTATGACTTCACACACCTCCATTCTGTGACTTCACACACCTCCATTCTATGAGTTCACACACCTCCATTTTGACTTCACACACCTCCATTCTATAACTTAACACAGATCCATTCTGACTTCACAAACCTCAATTCTATGATTTTACACACCTTATTTCTGACTTCACACACCTCCATTCTGTGACTTCACAAACCTCCATTCTATGACTTCACACACCTCCACTCTGTGACTTCACACATCTCCAATCTGTGACTTTACACACCTCCATTCTGCGAATTCACACACCTCCATTCTGTGATTTCACACACCTCCATCTGTGACTTCACACACCTCCATTCTTTGACTTCACACACCTCCATTCTATGACTTCACACACCTCCATTGTAACTTCACACACCTCCATTCTGTGACTTCACACACCTGCCTTCCATGACTTCACACACCTCCATTCTATGACTTCACACACCTACATTCTATGACATCACACACCTCCATTCTATGACTTCACACGTCTGCCTTCTGACTTCACACACCTCCATTCTATGACTTCATACACCTCCATTCTTTGACTTCATAGACCAACATTCTAGGACTTCACACACCTCCATTCTATGACTTCACACACCTCCATTCTATGACTTCACAAATCTCCATTCTATGACTTCACACACCTCCATTCTCCGACTTCACACCCCTCTAATTTGATTTCTCATACCTCCATTCTATGACTTCACAAACCTCCCTTCGTTGACTTCACAATACTCCATTCTATGACTTCACACATCTACATTCTATGACTTCACACACCTCAATTCTGACTCACACAATTCCACTCTGTGACTTCACAAATCTCCATTCTATGATTCCACATATCTCCATACTATGACTTCACACACCTCCATCTATGACTTCACACACCTCCGTTCTCAGGTCACACACCTCCATTCTGTGACTTCACACACCTCCATTGTAACTTCACACACCTCCATTCTGTGACTTCACACACCTCCCTTCCATGACTTCACACACCTCCATTCTATGACTTCACCCACCTACATTCTATGACATCACACACCTCCATTCTATGACTTCACAAACTTCCATTGTGACGTCACACACCTCCATTCTATGAGTTCACACACCTCCATTCTATGACTTCACACACCACGATTCTGACTTCACACACCTCTATTCTATGACTTCGAACACCTACATTCTGACTTCACACACATCCATTCTATGACTTCACAGACCTCGAATCTGTGACTTCACTCACCTCCACTCTATGACTACACATTTCTCCATTCTATGATTTCCCACACCTAATTTCTATGACTTCACCCACCTCCATTCTGACTTCACACCTCCATTCGGACTTCACACACCTCCATTCTATGAGTTCACACACCTCCATTCTGACCTCACACACCTCCATTCTGATTTCACACACCTAAATTCTGTGACTTCACACACATCCATTCTATGATTTCACACACCTCCATTCTATGACTTCACTCACCTCCATTCTATGACTTCACACACCTCCTTTCTGAGTTGACACACATCCATTCTATGACTTCACACACCTCCAATCTGAATTCACACACCTCCATTCTATGACTTCACAAACCTCCATTCTGTGACTTCACACGCCTCCATTCTATAACTTAACACAGCTCCATTCTGACTTCACACACCTCAATTCTATGATTTTACACACCTCTATTCTGACTTCACACACCTCCATTCTGTGATTTCACAAACCTCCATTCTATGACTTCACACACCTCCACTCTGTGACTTCACACATCTCCAATCTGTGACTTTACAAACCTCCATTCTGCGAATTCACACACCTCCATTCTGTGATTTCACACACCTCCATCTGTGACTTCACACACCTCCATTCTTTGACTTCACACACCTCCATTCTATGACTTCACACACCTCCATTGTAACTTCACACACCTCCATTCTGTGACTTCACACACCTCCCTTCCGTAGCTTCACACACCTCCATTCTATGACTTCACACACCTACATTCTATGACATCACACACCTCCATTCTATGACTTCACACACTTCCATTCTATGACTTCACACACCTCCATTCTGTGACTTCACACACCTCCATTTTATGACTTCACACATCTGCCTTCTGACCTCACACACCTCCATTCTGACTTCACACACCTAAATTCTGTGACTTCACACACCTCCATTCTATGACTTCACACACCTCCATTCTATGACTTCACTCACCTCCATTCTATGACTTCACACACCTCCTTTCTGGGTTGACACACCTCCATTCTATGACTTCACACACCTCCAATCTGAATACACACACCTCCATTCTATGACTTCACCCACCTCCATTCTATGACTTCACACACCTCCATTCTCCGACTTCACACCTCTCTAATTTGATTTCTCATACCTCCATTATATGACTTCACAAACCTCCCTTCGTTGACTTCACAATACTCCATTCTATGACTTCACACATCTACATTCTATGACTTCACACACCTCAATTCTGACTCACACAACTCCATTCTGTGACTTCACAAAACTGCATTCTATGATTTCACATATCTCCATACTATGACTTCACACAACTCCATCTATGACTTCACACACCTCCATTCTCAGTTCACACACCTCCATTCTGTGACTTCACACACCTCCATTCTGACCTAACACACCTCCATTCTGACTTCACACACTTAAATTCTGTGACTTCACACACCTCCATTCTATGATTTCACAAACCTCCATTCTATGACTTCACTCACCTCCATTCTATGACTTCACACACCTCCTTTCTGAGTTGACACACATCCATTCTATGACTTCACACACCTCCAATCTGAATTCACACACCTACATTCTATGACTTCACACACCTCCATTCTGTGACTTCACACACCTCCATTCTATGAGTTCACACACCTCCATTTTGACTTCACACACCTCCATTCTATAACTTAACACAGCTCCATTTTGAATTCACACACCTCCATTCTCAGTTCACACACCTCCATTCTGTGACTTCACACACCTCCATTGTAACTTCACACACCTCCATTCTGTGACTTCACACACCTCCCTTCCATGACTTCACACACCTCCATTCTATGACTTCACACACCTACATTCTATGACATCACACACCTCCATTCTATGACTTCACACACTTCCATTCTATGACTTCACACACCTCCATTCTATGACTTCACACACCTCCATTCTATGACTTCTCACATCTGCCTTCTGACTTCACACACCTCCATTCTATGACTTCATACACCTCCATTCTATGACTTCATACACCAACAATCTAGGACTTCACACACCTCCATTCTATGACTTCACAAATCTCCATTCTGACTTCACACTCCTCCATTCTATGACTTCACACACCTCCATTCTATGACTTCACACATCTCCTTTCTGTAACTTCACACAATTCCAATGTTTGACTTCACAAACCTCCATTCCATGACTTCACACACCGCCATTCTTTGACTTCACACACCTCCTTTCTGAGTTGACACACCTCCATTCTATGACTTCACACACCTCCATTCTGTGACTTTACACACCTCCATTCTGGGTTCACACACCTCCATTCTGTGACTTCACACTCCTGCAATCTGTGACTTCCCACACCTCCATTCTGTGACTTCACACACCTCCATTCTATGACTTCACACACCTCCATTCTATGACTTCACTCACCTCCATTCTATGACTTCACACACCTCCTTTCTGGGTTGACACACCTCCATTCTATGACTTCACACACCTCCAATCTGAATACACACACCTCCATTCTATGACTTCACCCACCTCCATTCTATGACTTCACACACCTCCATTCTCCGACTTCACACCTCTCTAATTTGATTTCTCATACCTCCATTATATGACTTCACAAACCTCCCTTAGTTGACTTCACAATACTCCATTCTATGACTTCACACATCTACATTCTATGACTTCACACACCTCAATTCTGACTCACACAACTCCATACTGTGACTTCACAAAACTCCATTCTATGATTTCACATATCTCCATACTATGACTTCACACACCTCCATCTATGACTTCACACACCTCCATTCTCAGTTCACACACCTCCATTCTGTGACTTCACACACCTCCATTCTGACTTCACACACCTCCATTGTATGACTTCACACACCTCTATTCTGTGACTTCACACACCTCCATTCTATAACTTCACAAACTTCCATTGTGACGTCACACACCTCCATTCTATGAGTTCACACACCTCCATTCTATGACTTCACACACATCGATTCTGACTTCACACACCTCTATTCTATGACTTCGAACACCTACATTCTGACTTCATACACATTCATTCTATGACTTCACAGACCTCGAATCTGTGACTTCACTCACCTCCACTCTATGACTTCACACTTCTCCATTCTATGACTTCCCACACCTAATTTCTATGACTTCACCCACCTCCATTCTGACTTCACACCTCCATTCGGACTTCACACACCTCCATTCTATGACTTCACACACCTCCATTCTGACTTCACACACCTCCATTCTGTGACTTCACACACCTCCATTCTATGACTTCACACACCTCCATTCTGTGACTTCACACACCTCCAGTCTATGACTTCACACACCTCCATTCTATGACTTCACACATCTACATTGTGACTTCACAAAACTCCATTTTATGAGTTCACACACCTGCATTGTGACTTCACACACCTCCATTCTATGACTTCACACACCTCCATTCTGACCTAACACACCTCCATTCTGACTTCACACACTTAAATTCTGTGACTTCACACACCTCCATTCTATGATTTCACAAACCTCCATTCTATGACTTCACTCACCTCCATTCTATGAATTCACACACCTCCTTTCTGAGTTGACACACCTCCATTCTATGACTTCACACACCTCCAATCTGAATACACACACCTCCATTCTATGACTTCAACCACCTCCATTCTATGACTTCACACACCGCCATTCTCCGACTTCACACCTCTCTAATTTGATTTCTCATACCTCCATTATATGACTTCACAAACCTCCCTTCGTTGACTTCACAATACTCCATTCTATGACTTCACACACCTCAATTCCGACTCACACAACTCCATTCTGTGACTTCACAAAACTCCATTCTATGATTTCACATATCTCCATACTATGACTTCACACACCTCCATCTATGACTTCACACACCTCCATTCTCAGTTCACACACCTCCATTCTGTGACTTCACACACCTCCATTCTGACTTCACACACCTCCATTGTATGACTTCACACACCTCTATTCTGTGACTTCACACACCTCCATTCTATAACTTCACAAACTTCCATTGTGACGTCACACACCTCCATTCTATGAGTTCACACACCTCCATTCTATGACTTCACACACATCGATTCTGACTTCACACACCTCTATTCTATGACTTCGAACACCTACATTCTGACTTCACACACATCCATTCTATGACTTCACAGACCTCGAATCTGTGACTTCACTCACCTCCACTCTATGACTTCACACTTCTCCATTCTATGACTTCCCACACCTAATTTCTATGACTTCACCCACCTCCATTCTGACTTCACACCTCCATTTGGACTTCACACACCTCCATTCTATCACTTCACACACCTCCATTCTGACTTCACACACCTCCATTCTGTGTCTTCACACACCTCCATTCTATGATTTCACACACTTCCATTCTGTGACTTCACACACCTCCATTCTATGACTTCACACACCTCCATTCTGTGACTTCACACACCTCCAGTCTATGGCTTCACACACCTCCATTCTATGACTTCACACACCTACATTGTGACTTCACAAAACTCCATTTTATGAGTTCACACACCTGCATTGTGACTTCACACACCTCCATTCTATGACTTCACACACCTCTATTCTGACCTCACACACCTCCATTCTGATTTCACACACCTAAATTCTGTGACTTCACACACCTCCATTCTATGATTTCACACACCTCCATTCTATGACTTCACTCACCTCCATTCTATGACTTCACACACCTCCTTTCTGAGTTGACACACATCCATTCTATGACTTCACACACCTCCAATCTGAATTCACACACCTCCATTCTATGACTTCACAAACCTCCATTCTGTGACTTCACACGCCTCCATTCTATAACTTAACACAGCTCCATTCTGACTTCACACACCTCAATTCTATGATTTTACACACCTCTATTCTGACTTCACACACCTCCATTCTGTGACTTCACAAACCTCCATTCTATGACTTCACACACCTCCACTCTGTGACTTCACACATCTCCAATCTGTGACTTTACAAACCTCCATTCTGCGAATTCACACACCTCCATTCTGTGATTTCACACACCTCTATCTGTGACTTCACACACCTCCATTCTTTGACTTCACACACCTCCATTCTATGACTTCACACACCTCCATTGTAACTTCACACACCTCCATTCTGTGATTTCACACACCTCCATTCCGTGACTTCACACACCTCCATTCTATGACTTCACACACCTACATTCTATGACATCACACACCTCCATTCTATGACTTCACACACTTCCATTCTATGACTCCACACACCTCCATTCTATGACTTCACACACCTCCATTCTATGACTTCACACATCTGCCTTCTGACCTCACACACCTCCATTCTGACTTCACACACCTAAATTCTGTGACTTCACACACCTCCATTCTATGACTTCACACACCTCCATTCTCCGACTTCACACCCCTCTAATTTGATTTCTCATACCTCCATTCTATGACTTCACAAACCTCCCTTCGTTGACTTCACAATACTCCATTCTATGACTTCACACATCTACATTCTATGACTTCACACACCTCAATTCTGACTCACACAATTCCACTCTGTGACTTCACAAATCTCCATTCTATGATTTCACATATCTCCATACTATGACTTCACACACCTCCATCTATGACTTCACACACCTCCGTTCTCAGGTCACACACCTCCATTCTGTGACTTCACACACCTCCATTGTAACTTCACACACCTCCATTCTGTGACTTCACACACCTCCCTTCCATGACTTCACACACCTCCATTCTATGACTTCACCCACCTACATTCTATGACATCACACACCTCCATTCTATGACTTCACAAACTTCCATTGTGACGTCACACACCTCCATTCTATGAGTTCACACACCTCCATTCTATGACTTCACACACCACGATTCTGACTTCACACACCTCTATTCTATGACTTCGAACACCTACATTCTGACTTCACACACATCCATTCTATGACTTCACAGACCTCGAATCTGTGACTTCACTCACCTCCACTCTATGACTACACATTTCTCCATTCTATGATTTCCCACACCTAATTTCTATGACTTCACCCACCTCCATTCTGACTTCACACCTCCATTCGGACTTCACACACCTCCATTCTATGAGTTCACACACCTCCATTCTGACCTCACACACCTCCATTCTGATTTCACACACCTAAATTCTGTGACTTCACACACATCCATTCTATGATTTCACACACCTCCATTCTATGACTTCACTCACCTCCATTCTATGACTTCACACACCTCCTTTCTGAGTTGACACACATCCATTCTATGACTTCACACACCTCCAATCTGAATTCACACACCTCCATTCTATGACTTCACAAACCTCCATTCTGTGACTTCACACGCCTCCATTCTATAACCTAACACAGCTCCATTCTGACTTCACACACCTCAATTCTATGATTTTACACACCTCTATTCTGACTTCACACACCTCCATTCTGTGATTTCACAAACCTCCATTCTATGACTTCACACACCTCCACTCTGTGACTTCACACATCTCCAATCTGTGACTTTACAAACCTCCATTCTGCGAATTCACACACCTCCATTCTGTGACTTCACACACCTCCATTCTTTGACTTCACACACCTCCATTCTATGACTTCACACACCTCCATTGTAACTTCACACACCTCCATTCTGTGACTTCACACACCTCCCTTCCGTAGCTTCACACACCTCCATTCTATGACTTCACACACCTACATTCTATGACATCACACACCTCCATTCTATGACTTCACACACTTCCATTCTATGACTTCACACACCTCCATTCTGTGACTTCACACACCTCCATTTTATGACTTCACACATCTGCCTTCTGACCTCACACACCTCCATTCTGACTTCACACACCTAAATTCTGTGACTTCACACACCTCCATTCTATGACTTCACACACCTCCATTCTATGACTTCACTCACCTCCATTCTATGACTTCACACACCTCCTTTCTGGGTTGACACACCTCCATTCTATGACTTCACACACCTCCAATCTGAATACACACACCTCCATTCTATGACTTCACCCACCTCCATTCTATGACTTCACACACCTCCATTCTCCGACTTCACACCTCTCTAATTTGATTTCTCATACCTCCATTATATGACTTCACAAACCTCCCTTCGTTGACTTCACAATACTCCATTCTATGACTTCACACATCTACATTCTATGACTTCACACACCTCAATTCTGACTCACACAACTCCATTCTGTGACTTCACAAAACTGCATTCTATGATTTCACATATCTCCATACTATGACTTCACACAACTCCATCTATGACTTCACACACCTCCATTCTCAGTTCACACACCTCCATTCTGTGACTTCACACACCTCCATTCTGACCTAACACACCTCCATTCTGACTTCACACACTTAAATTCTGTGACTTCACACACCTCCATTCTATGATTTCACAAACCTCCATTCTATGACTTCACTCACCTCCATTCTATGACTTCACACACCTCCTTTCTGAGTTGACACACATCCATTCTATGACTTCACACACCTCCAATCTGAATTCACACACCTACATTCTATGACTTCACACACCTCCATTCTGTGACTTCACACACCTCCATTCTATGAGTTCACACACCTCCATTTTGACTTCACACACCTCCATTCTATAACTTAACACAGCTCCATTTTGAATTCACACACCTCCATTCTCAGTTCACACACCTCCATTCTGTGACTTCACACACCTCCATTGTAACTTCACACACCTCCATTCTGTGACTTCACACACCTCCCTTCCATGACTTCACACACCTCCATTCTATGACTTCACACACCTACATTCTATGACATCACACACCTCCATTCTATGACTTCACACACTTCCATTCTATGACTTCACACACCTCCATTCTATGACTTCACACACCTCCATTCTATGAGTTCTCACATCTGCCTTCTGACTTCACACACCTCCATTCTATGACTTCATACACCTCCATTCTATGACTTCATACACCAACAATCTAGGACTTCACACACCTCCATTCTATGACTTCACAAATCTCCATTCTGACTTCACACTCCTCCATTCTATGACTTCACACACCTCCATTCTATGACTTCACACATCTCCTTTCTGTAACTTCACACAATTCCAATGTTTGACTTCACAAACCTCCATTCCATGACTTCACACAACCGCCATTCTTTGACTTCACACACCTCCTTTCTGAGTTGACACACCTCCATTCTATGACTTCACACACCTCCATTCTGTGACTTTACACACCTCCATTCTGGGTTCACACACCTCCATTCTGTGACTTCACACTCCTGCAATCTGTGACTTCCCACACCTCCATTCTGTGACTTCACACACCCTCCATTCTATGACTTCACACACCTCCATTCTATGACTTCACTCACCTCCATTCTATGACTTCACACACCTCCTTTCTGGGTTGACACACCTCCATTCTATGACTTCACACACCTCCAATCTGAATACACACACCTCCATTCTGACTTCACACACCTAAATTCTGTGACTTCACACACCTCCATTGTAACTTCACACACCTCCATTCTATGATTTCACACACCTCCATTCTGTGACTTCACACACCTCCATTCTGACTTTACACATCTATATTGTATGACTTCACACACCTCCATTCTGTGACTTCACACACCTCCATTCTCCGACTTCACACCCCTCTAATTTGATTTCTCACAACTCCATTTTATGACTTCACAGACGTCCCTTCGGTGACTTCACAATACTCCATTCTATGACTTCACACATCTACATTCTATGACTTCACACACCTCTATTCTGTGACTTCACACAACTCCATTCTATAACTTCACAAACTTCCATTGTGACGTCACACACCTCCATTCTATGAGTTCACACACCTCCATTCTATGACTTCACACACATCGATTCTGACTTCACACACCTCTATTCTATGACTTCGAACACCTACATTCTGACTTCACACACATTCATTCTATGACTTCACAGACCTCGAATCTGTGACTTCACTCACCTCCACTCTATGACTTCACACTTCTCCATTCTATGACTTCCCACACCTAATTTCTATGACTTCACCCACCTCCATTCTGACTTCACACCTCCATTCGGACTTCACACACCTCCATTCTATGACTTCACACACCTCCATTCTGACTTCACACACCTCCATTCTGCGACTTCACACACCTCCATTCTATGACTTCACACACCTCCATTCTGTGACTTCACACACCTCCAGTCTATGACTTCACACACCTCCATTCTATGACTTCACACATCTACATTGTGACTTCACAAAACTCCATTTTATGAGTTCACACACCTGCATTGTGACTTCACACACCTCCATTCTATGACTTCACACACCTCCATTCTGACCTAACACACCTCCATTCTGACTTCACACACTTAAATTCTGTGACTTCACACACCTCCATTCTATGATTTCACAAACCTCCATTCTATGACTTCACTTACCTCCATTCTATGACTTCACACACCTCCTTTCTGAGTTGACACACCTCCATTCTATGACTTCACACACCTCCAATCTGAATACACACACCTCCATTCTATGACTTCAACCACCTCCATTCTATGACTTCACACACCGCCATTCTCCGACTTCACACCTCTCTAATTTGATTTCTCATACCTCCATTATATGACTTCACAAACCTCCCTTCGTTGACTTCACAATACTCCATTCTATGACTTCACACACCTCAATTCCGACTCACACAACTCCATTCTGTGACTTCACAAAACTCCATTCTATGATTTCACATATCTCCATACTATGACTTCACACACCTCCATCTATGACTTCACACACCTCCATTCTCAGTTCACACACCTCCATTCTGTGACTTCACACACCTCCATTCTGACTTCACACACCTCCATTGTATGACTTCACACACCTCTATTCTGTGACTTCACACACCTCCATTCTATAACTTCACAAACTTCCATTGTGACGTCACACACCTCCATTCTATGAGTTCACACACCTCCATTCTATGACTTCACACACATCGATTCTGACTTCACACACCTCTATTCTATGACTTCGAACACCTACATTCTGACTTCACACACATCCATTCTATGACTTCACAGACCTCGAATCTGTGACTTCACTCACCTCCACTCTATGACTTCACACTTCTCCATTCTATGACTTCCCACACCTAATTTCTATGACTTCACCCACCTCCATTCTGACTTCACACCTCCATTCGGACTTCACACACCTCCATTCTATGACTTCACACACCTCCATTCTGACTTCACACACCTCCATTCTGTGTCTTCACACACCTCCATTCTATGATTTCACACACTTCCATTCTGTGACTTCACACACCTCCATTCTATGACTTCACACACCTCCATTCTGTGACTTCACACACCTCCAGTCTATGACTTCACACACCTCCATTCTATGACTTCACACACCTACATTGTGACTTCACAAAACTCCATTTTATGAGTTCACACACCTGCATTGTGACTTCACACACCTCCATTCTATGACTTCACACACCTCTATTCTGACCTCACACACCTCCATTCTGATTTCACACACCTAAATTCTGTGACTTCACACACCTCCATTCTATGATTTCACACACCTCCATTCTATGACTTCACTCACCTCCATTCTATGACTTCACACACCTCCTTTCTGAGTTGACACACATCCATTCTATGACTTCACACACCTCCAATCTGAATTCACACACCTCCATTCTATGACTTCACAAACCTCCATTCTGTGACTTCACACGCCTCCATTCTATAACTTAACACAGCTCCATTCTGACTTCACACACCTCAATTCTATGATTTTACACACCTCTATTCTGACTTCACACACCTCCATTCTGTGACTTCACAAACCTCCATTCTATGACTTCACACACCTCCACTCTGTGACTTCACACATCTCCAATCTGTGACTTTACAAACCTCCATTCTGCGAATTCACACACCTCCATTCTGTGATTTCACACACCTCCATCTGTGACTTCACACACCTCCATTCTTTGACTTCACACACCTCCATTCTATGACTTCACACACCTCCATTGTAACTTCACACACCTCCATTCTGTGATTTCACACACCTCCATTCCGTGACTTCACACACCTCCATTCTATGACTTCACACACCTACATTCTATGACATCACACACCTCCATTCTATGACTTCACACACTTCCATTCTATGACTCCACACACCTCCATTCTATGACTTCACACACCTCCATTCTATGACTTCACACATCTGCCTTCTGACCTCACACACCTCCATTCTGACTTCACACACCTAAATTCTGTGACTTCACACACCTCCATTCTATGACTTCACACACCTCCATTCTCCGACTTCACACCCCTCTAATTTGATTTCTCATACCTCCATTCTATGACTTCACAAACCTCCCTTCGTTGACTTCACAATACTCCATTCTATGACTTCACACATCTACATTCTATGACTTCACACACCTCAATTCTGACTCACACAATTCCACTCTGTGACTTCACAAATCTCCATTCTATGATTTCACATATCTCCATACTATGACTTCACACACCTCCATCTATGACTTCACACACCTCCGTTCTCAGGTCACACACCTCCATTCTGTGACTTCACACACCTCCATTGTAACTTCACACACCTCCATTCTGTGACTTCACACACCTCCCTTCCATGACTTCACACACCTCCATTCTATGACTTCACCCACCTACATTCTATGACATCACACACCTCCATTCTATGACTTCACAAACTTCCATTGTGACGTCACACACCTCCATTCTATGAGTTCACACACCTCCATTCTATGACTTCACACACCACGATTCTGACTTCACACACCTCTATTCTATGACTTCGAACACCTACATTCTGACTTCACACACATCCATTCTATGACTTCACAGACCTCGAATCTGTGACTTCACTCACCTCCACTCTATGACTACACATTTCTCCATTCTATGATTTCCCACACCTAATTTCTATGACTTCACCCACCTCCATTCTGACTTCACACCTCCATTCGGACTTCACACACCTCCATTCTATGAGTTCACACACCTCCATTCTGACCTCACACACCTCCATTCTGATTTCACACACCTAAATTCTGTGACTTCACACACATCCATTCTATGATTTCACACACCTCCATTCTATGACTTCACTCACCTCCATTCTATGACTTCACACACCTCCTTTCTGAGTTGACACACATCCATTCTATGACTTCACACACCTCCAATCTGAATTCACACACCTCCATTCTATGACTTCACAAACCTCCATTCTGTGACTTCACACGCCTCCATTCTATAACTTAACACAGCTCCATTCTGACTTCACACACCTCAATTCTATGATTTTACACACCTCTATTCTGACTTCACACACCTCCATTCTGTGACTTCACAAACCTCCATTCTATGACTTCACACACCTCCACTCTGTGACTTCACTCATCTCCAATCTGTGACTTTACAAACCTCCATTCTGCGAATTCACACACCTCCATTCTGTGATTTCACACACCTCCATCTGTGACTTCACACACCTCCATTCTTTGACTTCACACACCTCCATTCTATGACTTCACACACCTCCATTGTAACTTCACACACCTCCATTCTGTGACTTCACACACCTCCCTTCCGTAGCTTCACACACCTCCATTCTATGACTTCACACACCTACATTCTATGACATCACACACCTCCATTCTATGACTTCACACACTTCCATTCTATGACTTCACACACCTCCATTCTGTGACTTCACACACCTCCATTTTATGACTTCACACATCTACATTCTATGACTTCACACACCTCAATTCTGACTCACACAATTCCACTCTGTGACTTCACAAATCTCCATTCTATGATTTCACATATCTCCATACTATGACTTCACACACCTCCATCTATGACTTCACACACCTCCGTTCTCAGGTCACACACCTCCATTCTGTGACTTCACACACCTCCATTGTAACTTCACACACCTCCATTCTGTGACTTCACACACCTCCCTTCCATGACTTCACACACCTCCATTCTATGACTTCACCCACCTACATTCTATGACATCACACACCTCCATTCTATGACTTCACAAACTTCCATTGTGACGTCACACACCTCCATTCTATGAGTTCACACACCTCCATTCTATGACTTCACACACCACGATTCTGACTTCACACACCTCTATTCTATGACTTCGAACACCTACATTCTGACTTCACACACATCCATTCTATGACTTCACAGACCTCGAATCTGTGACTTCACTCACCTCCACTCTATGACTACACATTTCTCCATTCTATGATTTCCCACACCTAATTTCTATGACTTCACCCACCTCCATTCTGACTTCACACCTCCATTCGGACTTCACACACCTCCATTCTATGAGTTCACACACCTCCATTCTGACCTCACACACCTCCATTCTGATTTCACACACCTAAATTCTGTGACTTCACACACATCCATTCTATGATTTCACACACCTCCATTCTATGACTTCACTCACCTCCATTCTATGACTTCACACACCTCCTTTCTGAGTTGACACACATCCATTCTATGACTTCACACACCTCCAATCTGAATTCACACACCTCCATTCTATGACTTCACAAACCTCCATTCTGTGACTTCACACGCCTCCATTCTATAACTTAACACAGCTCCATTCTGACTTCACACACCTCAATTCTATGATTTTACACACCTCTATTCTGACTTCACACACCTCCATTCTGTGACTTCACAAACCTCCATTCTATGACTTCACACACCTCCACTCTGTGACTTCACTCATCTCCAATCTGTGACTTTACAAACCTCCATTCTGCGAATTCACACACCTCCATTCTGTGATTTCACACACCTCCATCTGTGACTTCACACACCTCCATTCTTTGACTTCACACACCTCCATTCTATGACTTCACACACCTCCATTGTAACTTCACACACCTCCATTCTGTGACTTCACACACCTCCCTTCCGTAGCTTCACACACCTCCATTCTATGACTTCACACACCTACATTCTATGACATCACACACCTCCATTCTATGACTTCACACACTTCCATTCTATGACTTCACACACCTCCATTCTGTGACTTCACACACCTCCATTTTATGACTTCACACATCTGCCTTCTGACCTCACACACCTCCATTCTGACTTCACACACCTAAATTCTGTGACTTCACACACCTCCATTCTATGACTTCACACACCTCCATTCTATGACTTCACTCACCTCCATTCTATGACTTCACACACCTCCTTTCTGGGTTGACACACCTCCATTCTATGACTTCACACACCTCCAATCTGAATACACACACCTCCATTCTATGACTTCACCCACCTCCATTCTATGACTTCACACACCTCCATTCTCCGACTTCACACCTCTCTAATTTGATTTCTCATACCTCCATTATATGACTTCACAAACCTCCCTTCGTTGACTTCACAATACTCCATTCTATGACTTCACACATCTACATTCTATGACTTCACACACCTCAATTCTGACTCACACAACTCCATTCTGTGACTTCACAAAACTGCATTCTATGATTTCACATATCTCCATACTATGACTTCACACAACTCCATCTATGACTTCACACACCTCCATTCTCAGTTCACACACCTCCATTCTGTGACTTCACACACCTCCATTCTGACCTAACACACCTCCATTCTGACTTCACACACTTAAATTCTGTGACTTCACACACCTCCATTCTATGATTTCACAAACCTCCATTCTATGACTTCACTCACCTCCATTCTATGACTTCACACACCTCCTTTCTGAGTTGACACACATCCATTCTATGACTTCACACACCTCCAATCTGAATTCACACACCTACATTCTATGACTTCACACACCTCCATTCTGTGACTTCACACACCTCCATTCTATGAGTTCACACACCTCCATTTTGACTTCACACACCTCCATTCTATAACTTAACACAGCTCCATTTTGAATTCACACACCTCCATTCTCAGTTCACACACCTCCATTCTGTGACTTCACACACCTCCATTGTAACTTCACACACCTCCATTCTGTGACTTCACACACCTCCCTTCCATGACTTCACACACCTCCATTCTATGACTTCACACACCTACATTCTATGACATCACACACCTCCATTCTATGACTTCACACACTTCCATTCTATGACTTCACACACCTCCATTCTATGACTTCACACACCTCCATTCTATGACTTCACACATCTGCCTTCTGACTTCACACACCTCCATTCTATGACTTCATACACCTCCATTCTATGACTTCATACACCAACAATCTAGGACTTCACACACCTCCATTCTATGACTTCACAAATCTCCATTCTGACTTCACACTCCTCCATTCTATGACTTCACACACCTCCATTCTATGACTTCACACATCTCCTTTCTGTAACTTCACACAATTCCAATGTTTGACTTCACAAACCTCCATTCCATGACTTCACACACCGCCATTCTTTGACTTCACACACCTCCTTTCTGAGTTGACACACCTCCATTCTATGACTTCACACACCTCCATTCTGTGACTTTACACACCTCCATTCTGGGTTCACACACCTCCATTCTGTGACTTCACACTCCTGCAATCTGTGACTTCCCACACCTCCATTCTGTGACTTCACACACCTCCATTCTATGACTTCACACACCTCCATTCTATGACTTCACTCACCTCCATTCTATGACTTCACACACCTCCTTTCTGGGTTGACACACCTCCATTCTATGACTTCACACACCTCCAATCTGAATACACACACCTCCATTCTATGACTTCAACCACCTCCATTCTATGACTTCACACACCGCCATTCTCCGACTTCACACCTCTCTAATTTGATTTCTCATACCTCCATTATATGACTTCACAAACCTCCCTTCGTTGACTTCACAATACTCCATTCTATGACTTCACACACCTCAATTCCGACTCACACAACTCCATTCTGTGACTTCACAAAACTCCATTCTATGATTTCACATATCTCCATACTATGACTTCACACACCTCCATCTATGACTTCACATACCTCCATTCTCAGTTCACACACCTCCATTCTGTGACTTCACACACCTCCATTCTGACTTCACACACCTCCATTGTATGACTTCACACACCTCTATTCTGTGACTTCACACACCTCCATTCTATAACTTCACAAACTTCCATTGTGACGTCACACACCTCCATTCTACGAGTTCACACACCTCCATTCTATGACTTCACACACATCGATTCTGACTTCACACACCTCTATTCTATGACTTCGAACACCTACATTCTGACTTCACACACATCCATTCTATGACTTCACAGACCTCGAATCTGTGACTTCACTCACCTCCACTCTATGACTTCACACTTCTCCATTCTATGACTTCCCACACCTAATTTCTATGACTTCACCCACCTCCATTCTGACTTCACACCTCCATTCGGACTTCACACACTTCCATTCTATGACTTCACACACCTCCATTCTGACTTCACACACCTCCATTCTGTGTCTTCACACACCTCCATTCTATGATTTCACACACTTCCATTCTGTGACTTCACACACCTCCATTCTATGACTTCACACACCTCCATTCTGTGACTTCACACACCTCCAGTCTATGACTTCACACACCTCCATTCTATGACTTCACACACCTACATTGTGACTTCACAAAACTCCATTTTATGAGTTCACACACCTGCATTGTGACTTCACACACCTCCATTCTATGACTTCACACACCTCTATTCTGACCTCACACACCTCCATTCTGATTTCACACACCTAAATTCTGTGACTTCACACACCTCCATTCTATGACTTCACTCACCTCCCTTCCATGACTTCACACACCTCCATTCTATGACTTCACACACCTACATTCTATGACATCACACACCTCCATTCTATGACTTCACACACTTCCATTCTATGACTTCACACACCTCCATTCTATGACTTCACACACCTCCATTCTATGACTTCACACATCTGCCTTCTGACTTCACACACCTCCATTCTATGACTTCATACACCTCCATTCTATGACTTCATACACCAACAATCTAGGACTTCACACACCTCCATTCTATGACTTCACAAATCTCCATTCTGACTTCACACTCCTCCATTCTATGACTTCACACACCTCCATTCTATGACTTCACACATCTCCTTTCTGTAACTTCACACAATTCCAATGTTTGACTTCACAAACCTCCATTCCATGACTTCACACACCGCCATTCTTTGACTTCACACACCTCCTTTCTGGGTTGACACACCTCCATTCTATGACTTCACACACCTCCAATCTGAATACACACACCTCCATTCTATGACTTCAACCACCTCCATTCTATGACTTCACACACCGCCATTCTCCGACTTCACACCTCTCTAATTTGATTTCTCATACCTCCATTATATGACTTCACAAACCTCCCTTCGTTGACTTCACAATACTCCATTCTATGACTTCACACACCTCAATTCCGACTCACACAACTCCATTCTGTGACTTCACAAAACTCCATTCTATGATTTCACATATCTCCATACTATGACTTCACACACCTCCATCTATGACTTCACACACCTCCATTCTCAGTTCACACACCTCCATTCTGTGACTTCACACACCTCCATTCTGACTTCACACACCTCCATTGTATGACTTCACACACCTCTATTCTGTGACTTCACACACCTCCATTCTATAACTTCACAAACTTCCATTGTGACGTCACACACCTCCATTCTATGAGTTCACACACCTCCATTCTATGACTTCACACACATCGATTCTGACTTCACACACCTCTATTCTATGACTTCGAACACCTACATTCTGACTTCACACACATCCATTCTATGACTTCACAGACCTCGAATCTGTGACTTCACTCACCTCCACTCTATGACTTCACACTTCTCCATTCTATGACTTCCCACACCTAATTTCTATGACTTCACCCACCTCCATTCTGACTTCACACCTCCATTCGGACTTCACACACTTCCATTCTATGACTTCACACACCTCCATTCTGACTTCACACACCTCCATTCTGTGTCTTCACACACCTCCATTCTATGATTTCACACACTTCCATTCTGTGACTTCACACACCTCCATTCTATGACTTCACACACCTCCATTCTGTGACTTCACACACCTCCAGTCTATGACTTCACACACCTCCATTCTATGACTTCACACACCTACATTGTGACTTCACAAAACTCCATTTTATGAGTTCACACACCTGCATTGTGACTTCACACACCTCCATTCTATGACTTCACACACCTCTATTCTGACCTCACACACCTCCATTCTGATTTCACACACCTAAATTCTGTGACTTCACACACCTCCATTCTATGATTTCACACACCTCCATTCTATGACTTCACTCACCTCCATTCTATGACTTCACACACCTCCTTTCTGAGTTGACACACATCCATTCTATGACTTCACACACCTCCAATCTGAATTCACACACCTCCATTCTATGACTTCACAAACCTCCATTCTGTGACTTCACACGCCTCCATTCTATAACTTAACACAGCTCCATTCTGACTTCACACACCTCAATTCTATGATTTTACACACCTCTATTCTGACTTCACACACCTCCATTCTGTGACTTCACAAACCTCCATTCTATGACTTCACACACCTCCACTCTGTGACTTCACACATCTCCAATCTGTGACTTTACAAACCTCCATTCTGCGAATTCACACACCTCCATTCTGTGATTTCACACACCTCCATCTGTGACTTCACACACCTCCATTCTTTGACTTCACACACCTCCATTCTATGACTTCACACACCTCCATTGTAACTTCACACACCTCCATTCTGTGATTTCACACACCTCCATTCCGTGACTTCACACACCTCCATTCTATGACTTCACACACCTACATTCTATGACATCACACACCTCCATTCTATGACTTCACACACTTCCATTCTATGACTCCACACACCTCCATTCTATGACTTCACACACCTCCATTCTATGACTTCACACATCTGCCTTCTGACCTCACACACCTCCATTCTGACTTCACACACCTAAATTCTGTGACTTCACACACCTCCATTCTATGACTTCACACACCTCCATTCTCCGACTTCACACCCCTCTAATTTGATTTCTCATACCTCCATTCTATGACTTCACAAACCTCCCTTCGTTGACTTCACAATACTCCATTCTATGACTTCACACATCTACATTCTATGACTTCACACACCTCAATTCTGACTCACACAATTCCACTCTGTGACTTCACAAATCTCCATTCTATGATTTCACATATCTCCATACTATGACTTCACACACCTCCATCTATGACTTCACACACCTCCGTTCTCAGGTCACACACCTCCATTCTGTGACTTCACACACCTCCATTGTAACTTCACACACCTCCATTCTGTGACTTCACACACCTCCCTTCCATGACTTCACACACCTCCATTCTATGACTTCACCCACCTACATTCTATGACATCACACACCTCCATGCTATGACTTCACAAACTTCCATTGTGACGTCACACACCTCCATTCTATGAGTTCACACACCTCCATTCTATGACTTCACACACCACGATTCTGACTTCACACACCTCTATTCTATGACTTCGAACACCTACATTCTGACTTCACACACATCCATTCTATGACTTCACAGACCTCGAATCTGTGACTTCACTCACCTCCACTCTATGACTACACATTTCTCCATTCTATGATTTCCCACACCTAATTTCTATGACTTCACCCACCTCCATTCTGACTTCACACCTCCATTCGGACTTCACACACCTCCATTCTATGAGTTCACACACCTCCATTCTGACCTCACACACCTCCATTCTGATTTCACACACCTAAATTCTGTGACTTCACACACATCCATTCTATGATTTCACACACCTCCATTCTATGACTTCACTCACCTCCATTCTATGACTTCACACACCTCCTTTCTGAGTTGACACACATCCATTCTATGACTTCACACACCTCCAATCTGAATTCACACACCTCCATTCTATGACTTCACAAACCTCCATTCTGTGACTTCACACGCCTCCATTCTATAACTTAACACAGCTCCATTCTGACTTCACACACCTCAATTCTATGATTTTACACACCTCTATTCTGACTTCACACACCTCCATTCTGTGACTTCACAAACCTCCATTCTATGACTTCACACACCTCCACTCTGTGACTTCACACATCTCCAATCTGTGACTTTACAAACCTCCATTCTGCGAATTCACACACCTCCATTCTGTGATTTCACACACCTCCATCTGTGACTTCACACACCTCCATTCTTTGACTTCACACACCTCCATTCTATGACTTCACACACCTCCATTGTAACTTCACACACCTCCATTCTGTGACTTCACACACCTCCCTTCCGTAGCTTCACACACCTCCATTCTATGACGTCACACACCTACATTCTATGACATCACACACCTCCATTCTATGACTTCACACACTTCCATTCTATGACTTCACACACCTCCATTCTGTGACTTCACACACCTCCATTTTATGACTTCACACATCTGCCTTCTGACCTCACACACCTCCATTCTGACTTCACACACCTAAATTCTGTGACTTCACACACCTCCATTCTATGACTTCACACACCTCCATTCTATGACTTCACTCACCTCCATTCTATGACTTCACACACCTCCTTTCTGGGTTGACACACCTCCATGCTATGACTTCACACACCTCCAATCTGAATACACACACCTCCATTCTATGACTTCACCCACCTCCATTCTATGACTTCACACACCTCCATTCTCCGACTTCACACCTCTCTAATTTGATTTCTCATACCTCCATTATATGACTTCACAAACCTCCCTTCGTTGACTTCACAATACTCCATTCTATGACTTCACACATCTACATTCTATGACTTCACACACCTCAATTCTGACTCACACAACTCCATTCTGTGACTTCACAAAACTGCATTCTATGATTTCACATATCTCCATACTGTGACTTCACACAACTCCATCTATGACTTCACACACCTCCATTCTCTGTTCACACACCTCCATTCTGTGACTTCACACACCTCCATTCTGACCTAACACACCTCCATTCTGACTTCACACACTTAAATTCTGTGACTTCACACACCTCCATTCTATGATTTCACAAACCTCCATTCTATGACTTCACTCACCTCCATTCTATGACTTCACACACCTCCTTTCTGAGTTGACACACATCCATTCTATGACTTCACACACCTCCAATCTGAATTCACACACCTACATTCTATGACTTCACACACCTCCATTCTGTGACTTCACACACCTCCATTCTATGAGTTCACACACCTCCATTTTGACTTCACACACCTCCATTCTATAACTTAACACAGCTCCATTTTGAATTCACACACCTCCATTCTCAGTTCACACACCTCCATTCTGTGACTTCACACACCTCCATTGTAACTTCACACACCTCCATTCTGTGACTTCACACACCTCCCTTCCATGACTTCACACACCTCCATTCTATGACTTCACACACCTACATTCTATGACATCACACACCTCCATTCTATGACTTCACACACTTCCATTCTATGACTTCACACACCTCCATTCTATGACTTCACACACCTCCATTCTATGACTTCACACATCTGCCTTCTGACTTCACACACCTCCATTCTATGACTTCATACACCTCCATTCTATGACTTCATACACCAACAATCTAGGACTTCACACACCTCCATTCTATGACTTCACAAATCTCCATTCTGACTTCACACTCCTCCATTCTATGACTTCACACACCTCCATTCTATGACTTCACACATCTCCTTTCTGTAACTTCACACAATTCCAATGTTTGACTTCACAAACCTCCATTCCATGACTTCACACACCGCCATTCTTTGACTTCACACACCTCCTTTCTGAGTTGACACACCTCCATTCTATGACTTCACACACCTCCATTCTGTGACTTTACACACCTCCATTCTGGGTTCACACACCTCCATTCTGTGACTTCACACTCCTGCAATCTGTGACTTCCCACACCTCCATTCTGTGACTTCACACACCTCCATTCTATGACTTCACACACCTCCATTCTATGACTTCACTCACCTCCATTCTATGACTTCACACACCTCCTTTCTGGGTTGACACACCTCCATTCTATGACTTCACACACCTCCAATCTGAATACACACACCTCCATTCTATGACTTCACCCACCTCCATTCTATGACTTCACACACCTCCATTCTCCGACTTCACACCTCTCTAATTTGATTTCTCATACCTCCATTATATGACTTCACAAACCTCCCTTCGTTGACTTCACAATACTCCATTCTATGACTTCACACATCTACATTCTATGACTTCACACACCTCAATTCTGACTCACACAACTCCATACTGTGACTTCACAAAACTCCATTCTATGATTTCACATATCTCCATACTATGACTTCACACACCTCCATCTATGACTTCACACACCTCCATTCTCAGTTCACACACCTCCATTCTGTGACTTCACACACCTCCATTCTGACTTCACACACCTCCATTGTATGACTTCACACACCTCTATTCTGTGACTTCACACACCTCCATTCTATAACTTCACAAACTTCCATTGTGACGTCACACACCTCCATTCTATGAGTTCACACACCTCCATTCTATGACTTCACACACATCGATTCTGACTTCACACACCTCTATTCTATGACTTCGAACACCTACATTCTGACTTCACACACATTCATTCTATGACTTCACAGACCTCGAATCTGTGACTTCACTCACCTCCACTCTATGACTTCACACTTCTCCATTCTATGACTTCCCACACCTAATTTCTATGACTTCACCCACCTCCATTCTGACTTCACACCTCCATTCGGACTTCACACACCTCCATGCTATGACTTCACACACCTCCAATCTGAATACACACACCTCCATTCTATGACTTCACCCACCTCCATTCTATGACTTCACACACCTCCATTCTCCGACTTCACACCTCTCTAATTTGATTTCTCATACCTCCATTATATGACTTCACAAACCTCCCTTCGTTGACTTCACAATACTCCATTCTATGACTTCACACATCTACATTCTATGACTTCACACACCTCAATTCTGACTCACACAACTCCATTCTGTGACTTCACAAAACTGCATTCTATGATTTCACATATCTCCATACTGTGACTTCACACAACTCCATCTATGACTTCACACACCTCCATTCTCAGTTCACACACCTCCATTCTGTGACTTCACACACATCCATTCTGACCTAACACACCTCCATTCTGACTTCACACACTTAAATTCTGTGACTTCACACACCTCCATTCTATGATTTCACAAACCTCCATTCTATGACTTCACTCACCTCCATTCTATGACTTCACACACCTCCTTTCTGAGTTGACACACATCCATTCTATGACTTCACACACCTCCAATCTGAATTCACACACCTACATTCTATGACTTCACACACCTCCATTCTGTGACTTCACACACCTCCATTCTATGAGTTCACACACCTCCATTTTGACTTCACACACCTCCATTCTATAACTTAACACAGCTCCATTTTGAATTCACACACCTCCATTCTCAGTTCACACACCTCCATTCTGTGACTTCACACACCTCCATTGTAACTTCACACACCTCCATTCTGTGACTTCACACACCTCCCTTCCATGACTTCACACACCTCCATTCTATGACTTCACACACCTACATTCTATGACATCACACACCTCCATTCTATGACTTCACACACTTCCATTCTATGACTTCACACACCTCCATTCTATGACTTCACACACCTCCATTCTATGACTTCACACATCTGCCTTCTGACTTCACACACCTCCATTCTATGACTTCATACACCTCCATTCTATGACTTCATACACCAACAATCTAGGACTTCACACACCTCCATTCTATGACTTCACAAATCTCCATTCTGACTTCACACTCCTCCATTCTATGACTTCACACACCTCCATTCTATGACTTCACACATCTCCTTTCTGTAACTTCACACAATTCCAATGTTTGACTTCACAAACCTCCATTCCATGACTTCACACACCGCCATTCTTTGACTTCACACACCTCCTTTCTGAGTTGACACACCTCCATTCTATGACTTCACACACCTCCATTCTGTGACTTTACACACCTCCATTCTGGGTTCACACACCTCCATTCTGTGACTTCACACTCCTGCAATCTGTGACTTCCCACACCTCCATTCTGTGACTTCACACACCTCCATTCTATGACTTCACACACCTCCATTCTATGACTTCACTCACCTCCATTCTATGACTTCACACACCTCCTTTCTGGGTTGACACACCTCCATTCTATGACTTCACACACCTCCAATCTGAATACACACACCTCCATTCTATGACTTCACCCACCTCCATTCTATGACTTCACACACCTCCATTCTCCGACTTCACACCTCTCTAATTTGATTTCTCATACCTCCATTATATGACTTCACAAACCTCCCTTCGTTGACTTCACAATACTCCATTCTATGACTTCACACATCTACATTCTATGACTTCACACACCTCAATTCTGACTCACACAACTCCATACTGTGACTTCACAAAACTCCATTCTATGATTTCACATATCTCCATACTATGACTTCACACACCTCCATCTATGACTTCACACACCTCCATTCTCAGTTCACACACCTCCATTCTGTGACTTCACACACCTCCATTCTGACTTCACACACCTCCATTGTATGACTTCACACACCTCTATTCTGTGACTTCACACACCTCCATTCTATAACTTCACAAACTTCCATTGTGACGTCACACACCTCCATTCTATGAGTTCACACACCTCCATTCTATGACTTCACACACATCGATTCTGACTTCACACACCTCTATTCTATGACTTCGAACACCTACATTCTGACTTCACACACATTCATTCTATGACTTCACAGACCTCGAATCTGTGACTTCACTCACCTCCACTCTATGACTTCACACTTCTCCATTCTATGACTTCCCACACCTAATTTCTATGACTTCACCCACCTCCATTCTGACTTCACACCTCCATTCGGACTTCACACACCTCCATTCTATGACTTCACACACCTCCATTCTGACTTCACACACCTCCATTCTGTGACTTCACACACCTCCATTCTATGACTTCACACACCTCCACTCTGTGACTTCACACACCTCCAGTCTATGACTTCACACACCTCCATTCTATGACTTCACACATCTACATTGTGACTTCACAAAACTCCATTTTATGAGTTCACGCACCTGCATTGTGACTTCACACACCTCCATTCTATGACTTCACACACCTCCATTCTGACCTAACACACCTCCATTCTGACTTCACACACTTAAATTCTGTGACTTCACACACCTCCATTCTATGATTTCACAAACCTCCATTCTATGACTTCACTCACCTCCATTCTATGACTTCACACACCTCCTTTCTGAGTTGACACACCTCCATTCTATGACTTCACACACCTCCAATCTGAATACACACACCTCCATTCTATGACTTCAACCACCTCCATTCTATGACTTCACACACCGCCATTCTCCGACTTCACACCTCTCTAATTTGATTTCTCATACCTCCATTATATGACTTCACAAACCTCCCTTCGTTGACTTCACAATACTCCATTCTATGACTTCACACACCTCAATTCCGACTCACACAACTCCATTCTGTGACTTCACAAAACTCCATTCTATGATTTCACATATCTCCATACTATGACTTCACACACCTCCATCTATGACTTCACACACCTCCATTCTCAGTTCACACACCTCCATTCTGTGACTTCACACACCTCCATTCTGACTTCACACACCTCCATTGTATGACTTCACACACCTCTATTCTGTGACTTCACACACCTCCATTCTATAACTTCACAAACTTCCATTGTGACGTCACACACCTCCATTCTATGAGTTCACACACCTCCATTCTATGACTTCACACACATCGATTCTGACTTCACACACCTCTATTCTATGACTTCGAACACCTACATTCTGACTTCACACACATCCGTTCTATGACTTCACAGACCTCGAATCTGTGACTTCACTCACCTCCACTCTATGACTTCACACTTCTCCATTCTATGACTTCCCACACCTAATTTCTATGACTTCACCCGCCTCCATTCTGACTTCACACCTCCATTCGGACTTCACACACCTCCATTCTATGACTTCACACACCTCCATTCTGACTTCACACACCTCCATTCTGTGTCTACACACACCTCCATTCTATGATTTCACACACTTCCATTCTGTGACTTCACACACCTCCATTCTATTACTTCACACACCTCCATTCTGTGACTTCACACACCTCCAGTCTATGACTTCACACACCTCCATTCTATGACTTCACACACCTACATTGTGACTTCACAAAACTCCATTTTATGAGTTCACACACCTGCATTGTGACTTCACACATCTCCATTCTATGACTTCACACACCTCTATTCTGACCTCACACACCTCCATTCTGATTTCACACACCTAAATTCTGTGACTTCACACACCTACATTCTATGATTTCACACACCTCCATTCTATGACTTCACTCACCTCCATTCTATGACTTCACACACCTCCTTTCTGAGTTGACACACATCCATTCTATGACTTCACACACCTCCAATCTGAATTCACACACCTCCATTCTATGACTTCACAAACCTCCATTCTGTGACTTCACACGCCTCCATTCTATAACTTAACACAGCTCCATTCTGACTTCACACACCTCAATTCTATGATTTTACACACCTCTATTCTGACTTCACACACCTCCATTCTGTGACTTCACAAACCTCCATTCTATGACTTCACACACCTCCACTCTGTGACTTCACACATCTCCAATCTGCGACTTTACAAACCTCCATTCTGCGAATTCACACACCTCCATTCTGTGATTTCACACACCTCCATCTGTGACTTCACACACCTCCATTCTTTGACTTCACACACCTCCATTCTATGACTTCACACACCTCCATTGTAACTTCACACACCTCCATTCTGTGATTTCACACACCTCCATTCCGTGACTTCACACACCTCCATTCTATGACTTCACACACCTACATTCTATGACATCACACACCTCCATTCTATGACTTCACACACTTCCATTCTATGACTCCACACACCTCCATTCTATGACTTCACACACCTCCATTCTATGACTTCACACATCTGCCTTCTGACCTCACACACCTCCATTCTGACTTCACACACCTAAATTCTGTGACTTCACACACCTCCATTCTATGACTTCACACACCTCCATTCTATGACTTCACTCACCTCCATTCTGTGACTTCACACACCTCCTTTCTGGGTTGACACACCTCCATTCTATGACTTCACACACCTCCAATCTGAATACACACACCTCCATTCTATGACTTCACCCACCTCCATTCTATGACTTCACACACCTCCATTCTCCGACTTCACACCTCTCTAATTTGATTTCTCATACCTCCATTATATGACTTCACAAACCTCCCTTCGTTGACTTCACAATACTCCATTCTATGACTTCACACATCTACATTCTATGACTTCACACACCTCAATTCTGACTCACACAACTCCATTCTGTGACTTCACAAAACTCCATTCTATGATTTCACATATCTCCATACTATGACTTCACACACCTCCATCTATGACTTCACACACCTCCATTCTCAGTTCACACACCTCCATTCTGTGACTTCACACACCTCCATTCTGACTTCACACACCTCCATTGTATGACTTCACACACCTCTATTCTGTGACTTCACACACCTCCATTCTATAACTTCACAAACTTCCATTGTGACGTCACACACCTCCATTCTATGAGTTCACACACCTCCATTCTATGACTTCACACACATCGATTCTGACTTCACACACCTCTATTCTATGACTTCGAACACCTACATTCTCACTTCACACACATCCATTCTATGACTTCACAGACCTTGAATCTGTGACTTCACTCACCTCCACTCTATGACTTCACACTTCTCCATTCTATGACTTCCCACACCTAATTTCTATGACTTCACCCACCTCCATTCTGACTTCACACCTCCATTCGGACTTCACACACCTCCATTCTATGACTTCACACACCTCCATTCTGACTTCACACACCTCCATTCTGTGTCTTCACACACCTCCATTCTATGATTTCACACACTTCCATTCTGTGACTTCACACACCTCCATTCTATGACTTCACACACCTCCATTCTGTGACTTCACACACCTCCAGTCTATGACTTCACACACCTCCATTCTATGACTTCACACACCTACATTGTGACTTCACAAAACTCCATTTTATGAGTTCACACACCTGCATTGTGACTTCACACACCTCCATTCTATGACTTCACACACCTCCATTCTGACCTAACACACCTCCATTCTGACTTCACACACTTAAATTCTGTGACTTCACACACCTCCATTCTATGATTTCACACACCTCCATTCTATGACTTCACTCACCTCCATTCTATGACTTCACACACCTCCTTTCTGAGTTGACACACCTCCATTCTATGACTTCACACACCTCCAATCTGAATACACACACCTCCATTCTATGACTTCAACCACCTCCATTCTATGACTTCACACACCGCCATTCTCCGACTTCACACCTCTCTAATTTGATTTCTCATACCTCCATTATATGACTTCACAAACCTCCCTTCGTTGACTTCACAATACTCCATTCTATGACTTCACACACCTCAATTCCGACTCACACAACTCCATTCTGTGACTTCACAAAACTCCATTCTATGATTTCACATATCTCCATACTATGACTTCACACACCTCCATCTATGACTTCACACACCTCCATTCTCAGTTCACACACCTCCATTCTGTGACTTCACACACCTCCATTCTGACTTCACACACCTCCATTGTATGACTTCACACACCTCTATTCTGTGACTTCACACACCTCCATTCTATAACTTCACAAACTTCCATTGTGACGTCACACACCTCCATTCTATGAGTTCACACACCTCCATTGTATGACTTCACACACATCGATTCTGACTTCACACACCTCTATTCTATGACTTCGAACACCTACATTCTGACTTCACACACATCCATTCTATGACTTCACAGACCTCGAATCTGTGACTTCACTCACCTCCACTCTATGACTTCACACTTCTCCATTCTATGACTTCCCACACCTAATTTCTATGACTTCACCCACCTCCATTCTGACTTCACACCTCCATTCGGACTTCAAACACCTCCATTCTATGACTTCACACACCTCCATTCTGACTTCACACACCTCCATTCTGTGTCTTCACACACCTCCATTCTATGATTTCACACACTTCCATTCTGTGACTTCACACATCTCCATTCTATGACTTCACACACCTCCATTCTGTGACTTCACACACCTCCAGTCTATGACTTCACACACCTCCATTCTATGACTTCACACATCTACATTGTGACTTCACAAAACTCCATTTTATGAGTTCACACACCTGCATTGTGACTTCACACACCTTCATTCTATGACTTCACACACCTCCATTCTGACCTAACACACCTCCATTCTGACTTCACACACTTAAATTCTGTGACTTCACACACCTCCATTCTATGATTTCACAAACCTCCATTCTATGACTTCACTCACCTCCATTCTATGACTTCACACACCTCCTTTCTGAGTTGACACACCTCCATTCTATGACTTCACACACCTCCAATCTGAATACACACACCTCCATTCTATGACTTCAACCACCTCCATTGTAACTTCACACACCTCCATTCTGTGACTTCACACACCTCCCTTCCGTAGCTTCACACACCTCCGTTCTATGACGTCACACACCTACATTCTATGACATCACACACCTCCATTCTATGACTTCACACACTTCCATTCTATGACTTCACACACCTCCATTCTGTGACTTCACACACCTCCATTTTATGACTTCACACATCTGCCTTCTGACCTCACACACCTCCATTCTGACTTCACACACCTAAATTCTGTGACTTCACACACCTCCATTCTATGACTTCACACACCTCCATTCTATGACTTCACTCACCTCCATTCTATGACTTCACACACCTCCTTTCTGGGTTGACACACCTCCATGCTATGACTTCACACACCTCCAATCTGAATACACACACCTCCATTCTATGACTTCACCCACCTCCATTCTATGACTTCACACACCTCCATTCTCCGACTTCACACCTCTCTAATTTGATTTCTCATACCTCCATTATATGACTTCACAAACCTCCCTTCGTTGACTTCACAATACTCCATTCTATGACTTCACACATCTACATTCTATGACTTCACACACCTCAATTCTGACTCACACAACTCCATTCTGTGACTTCACAAAACTGCATTCTATGATTTCACATATCTCCATACTGTGACTTCACACAACTCCATCTATGACTTCACACACCTCCATTCTCAGTTCACACACCTCCATTCTGTGACTTCACACACCTCCATTCTGACCTAACACACCTCCATTCTGACTTCACACACTTAAATTCTGTGACTTCACACACCTCCATTCTATGATTTCACAAACCTCCATTCTATGACTTCACTCACCTCCATTCTATGACTTCACACACCTCCTTTCTGAGTTGACACACATCCATTCTATGACTTCACACACCTCCAATCTGAATTCACACACCTACATTCTATGACTTCACACACCTCCATTCTGTGACTTCACACACCTCCATTCTATGAGTTCACACACCTCCATTTTGACTTCACACACCTCCATTCTATAACTTAACACAGCTCCATTTTGAATTCACACACCTCCATTCTCAGTTCACACACCTCCATTCTGTGACTTCACACACCTCCATTGTAACTTCACACACCTCCATTCTGTGACTTCACACACCTCCCTTCCATGACTTCACACACCTCCATTCTATGACTTCACACACCTACATTCTATGACATCACACACCTCCATTCTATGACTTCACACACTTCCATTCTATGACTTCACACACCTCCATTCTATGACTTCACACACCTCCATTCTATGACTTCACACATCTGCCTTCTGACTTCACACACCTCCATTCTATGACTTCATACACCTCCATTCTATGACTTCATACACCAACAATCTAGGACTTCACACACCTCCATTCTATGACTTCACAAATCTCCATTCTGACTTCACACTCCTCCATTCTATGACTTCACACACCTCCATTCTATGACTTCACACATCTCCTTTCTGTAACTTCACACAATTCCAATGTTTGACTTCACAAACCTCCATTCCATGACTTCACACACCGCCATTCTTTGACTTCACACACCTCCTTTCTGGGTTGACACACCTCCATTCTATGACTTCACACACCTCCAATCTGAATACACACACCTCCATTCTATGACTTCAACCACCTCCATTCTATGACTTCACACACCGCCATTCTCCGACTTCACACCTCTCTAATTTGATTTCTCATACCTCCATTATATGACTTCACAAACCTCCCTTCGTTGACTTCACAATACTCCATTCTATGACTTCACACACCTCAATTCCGACTCACACAACTCCATTCTGTGACTTCACAAAACTCCATTCTATGATTTCACATATCTCCATACTATGACTTCACACACCTCCATCTATGACTTCACACACCTCCATTCTCAGTTCACACACCTCCATTCTGTGACTTCACACACCTCCATTCTGACTTCACACACCTCCATTGTATGACTTCACACACCTCTATTCTGTGACTTCACACACCTCCATTCTATAACTTCACAAACTTCCATTGTGACGTCACACACCTCCATTCTATGAGTTCACACACCTCCATTCTATGACTTCACACACATCGATTCTGACTTCACACACCTCTATTCTATGACTTCGAACACCTACATTCTGACTTCACACACATTCATTCTATGACTTCACAGACCTCGAATCTGTGACTTCACTCACCTCCACTCTATGACTTCACACTTCTCCATTCTATGACTTCCCACACCTAATTTCTATGACTTCACCCACCTCCATTCTGACTTCACACCTCCATTCGGACTTCACACACTTCCATTCTATGACTTCACACACCTCCATTCTGACTTCACACACCTCCATTCTGTGTCTTCACACACCTCCATTCTATGATTTCACACACTTCCATTCTGTGACTTCACACACCTCCATTCTATGACTTCACACACCTCCATTCTGTGACTTCACACACCTCCAGTCTATGACTTCACACACCTCCATTCTATGACTTCACACACCTACATTGTGACTTCACAAAACTCCATTTTATGAGTTCACACACCTGCATTGTGACTTCACACACCTCCATTCTATGACTTCACACACCTCTATTCTGACCTCACACACCTCCATTCTGATTTCACACACCTAAATTCTGTGACTTCACACACCTCCATTCTATGATTTCACACACCTCCATTCTATGACTTCACTCACCTCCATTCTATGACTTCACACACCTCCTTTCTGAGTTGACACACATCCATTCTATGACTTCACACACCTCCAATCTGAATTCACACACCTCCATTCTATGACTTCACAAACCTCCATTCTGTGACTTCACACGCCTCCATTCTATAACTTAACACAGCTCCATTCTGACTTCACACACCTCAATTCTATGATTTTACACACCTCTATTCTGACTTCACACACCTCCATTCTGTGACTTCACAAACCTCCATTCTATGACTTCACACACCTCCACTCTGTGACTTCACACATCTCCAATCTGTGACTTTACAAACCTCCATTCTGCGAATTCACACACCTCCATTCTGTGATTTCACACACCTCCATCTGTGACTTCACACACCTCCATTCTTTGACTTCACACACCTCCATTCTATGACTTCACACACCTCCATTGTAACTTCACACACCTCCATTCTGTGATTTCACACACCTCCATTCCGTGACTTCACACACCTCCATTCTATGACTTCACACACCTACATTCTATGACATCACACACCTCCATTCTATGACTTCACACACTTCCATTCTATGACTCCACACACCTCCATTCTATGACTTCACACACCTCCATTCTATGACTTCACACATCTGCCTTCTGACCTCACACACCTCCATTCTGACTTCACACACCTAAATTCTGTGACTTCACACACCTCCATTCTATGACTTCACACACCTCCATTCTCCGACTTCACACCCCTCTAATTTGATTTCTCATACCTCCATTCTATGACTTCACAAACCTCCCTTCGTTGACTTCACAATACTCCATTCTATGACTTCACACATCTACATTCTATGACTTCACACACCTCAATTCTGACTCACACAATTCCACTCTGTGACTTCACAAATCTCCATTCTATGATTTCACATATCTCCATACTATGACTTCACACACCTCCATCTATGACTTCACACACCTCCGTTCTCAGGTCACACACCTCCATTCTGTGACTTCACACACCTCCATTGTAACTTCACACACCTCCATTCTGTGACTTCACACACCTCCCTTCCATGACTTCACACACCTCCATTCTATGACTTCACCCACCTACATTCTATGACATCACACACCTCCATGCTATGACTTCACAAACTTCCATTGTGACGTCACACACCTCCATTCTATGAGTTCACACACCTCCATTCTATGACTTCACACACCACGATTCTGACTTCACACACCTCTATTCTATGACTTCGAACACCTACATTCTGACTTCACACACATCCATTCTATGACTTCACAGACCTCGAATCTGTGACTTCACTCACCTCCACTCTATGACTACACATTTCTCCATTCTATGATTTCCCACACCTAATTTCTATGACTTCACCCACCTCCATTCTGACTTCACACCTCCATTCGGACTTCACACACCTCCATTCTATGAGTTCACACACCTCCATTCTGACCTCACACACCTCCATTCTGATTTCACACACCTAAATTCTGTGACTTCACACACATCCATTCTATGATTTCACACACCTCCATTCTATGACTTCACTCACCTCCATTCTATGACTTCACACACCTCCTTTCTGAGTTGACACACATCCATTCTATGACTTCACACACCTCCAATCTGAATTCACACACCTCCATTCTATGACTTCACAAACCTCCATTCTGTGACTTCACACGCCTCCATTCTATAACTTAACACAGCTCCATTCTGACTTCACACACCTCAATTCTATGATTTTACACACCTCTATTCTGACTTCACACACCTCCATTCTGTGACTTCACAAACCTCCATTCTATGACTTCACACACCTCCACTCTGTGACTTCACACATCTCCAATCTGTGACTTTACAAACCTCCATTCTGCGAATTCACACACCTCCATTCTGTGATTTCACACACCTCCATCTGTGACTTCACACACCTCCATTCTTTGACTTCACACACCTCCATTCTATGACTTCACACACCTCCATTGTAACTTCACACACCTCCATTCTGTGACTTCACACACCTCCCTTCCGTAGCTTCACACACCTCCATTCTATGACGTCACACACCTACATTCTATGACATCACACACCTCCATTCTATGACTTCACACACTTCCATTCTATGACTTCACACACCTCCATTCTGTGACTTCACACACCTCCATTTTATGACTTCACACATCTGCCTTCTGACCTCACACACCTCCATTCTGACTTCACACACCTAAATTCTGTGACTTCACACACCTCCATTCTATGACTTCACACACCTCCATTCTATGACTTCACTCACCTCCATTCTATGACTTCACACACCTCCTTTCTGGGTTGACACACCTCCATGCTATGACTTCACACACCTCCAATCTGAATACACACACCTCCATTCTATGACTTCACCCACCTCCATTCTATGACTTCACACACCTCCATTCTCCGACTTCACACCTCTCTAATTTGATTTCTCATACCTCCATTATATGACTTCACAAACCTCCCTTCGTTGTCTTCACAATACTCCATTCTATGACTTCACACATCTACATTCTATGACTTCACACACCTCAATTCTGACTCACACAACTCCATTCTGTGACTTCACAAAACTGCATTCTATGATTTCACATATCTCCATACTGTGACTTCACACAACTCCATCTATGACTTCACACACCTCCATTCTCAGTTCACACACCTCCATTCTGTGACTTCACACACCTCCATTCTGACCTAACACACCTCCATTCTGACTTCACACACTTAAATTCTGTGACTTCACACACCTCCATTCTATGATTTCACAAACCTCCATTCTATGACTTCACTCACCTCCATTCTATGACTTCACACACCTCCTTTCTGAGTTGACACACATCCATTCTATGACTTCACACACCTCCAATCTGAATTCACACACCTACATTCTATGACTTCACACACCTCCATTCTGTGACTTCACACACCTCCATTCTATGAGTTCACACACCTCCATTTTGACTTCACACACCTCCATTCTATAACTTAACACAGCTCCATTTTGAATTCACACACCTCCATTCTCAGTTCACACACCTCCATTCTGTGACTTCACACACCTCCATTGTAACTTCACACACCTCCATTCTGTGACTTCACACACCTCCCTTCCATGACTTCACACACCTCCATTCTATGACTTCACACACCTACATTCTATGACATCACACACCTCCATTCTATGACTTCACACACTTCCATTCTATGACTTCACACACCTCCATTCTATGACTTCACACACCTCCATTCTATGACTTCACACATCTGCCTTCTGACTTCACACACCTCCATTCTATGACTTCATACACCTCCATTCTATGACTTCATACACCAACAATCTAGGACTTCACACACCTCCATTCTATGACTTCACAAATCTCCATTCTGACTTCACACTCCTCCATTCTATGACTTCACACACCTCCATTCTATGACTTCACACATCTCCTTTCTGTAACTTCACACAATTCCAATGTTTGACTTCACAAACCTCCATTCCATGACTTCACACACCGCCATTCTTTGACTTCACACACCTCCTTTCTGAGTTGACACACCTCCATTCTATGACTTCACACACCTCCATTCTGTGACTTTACACACCTCCATTCTGGGTTCACACACCTCCATTCTGTGACTTCACACTCCTGCAATCTGTGACTTCCCACACCTCCATTCTGTGACTTCACACACCTCCATTCTATGACTTCACACACCTCCATTCTATGACTTCACTCACCTCCATTCTATGACTTCACACACCTCCTTTCTGGGTTGACACACCTCCATTCTATGACTTCACACACCTCCAATCTGAATACACACACCTCCATTCTATGACTTCACCCACCTCCATTCTATGACTTCACACACCTCCATTCTCCGACTTCACACCTCTCTAATTTGATTTCTCATACCTCCATTATATGACTTCACAAACCTCCCTTCGTTGACTTCACAATACTCCATTCTATGATTTCACACATCTACATTCTATGACTTCACACACCTCAATTCTGACTCACACAACTCCATACTGTGACTTCACAAAACTCCATTCTATGATTTCACATATCTCCATACTATGACTTCACACACCTCCATCTATGACTTCACACACCTCCATTCTCAGTTCACACACCTCCATTCTGTGACTTCACACACCTCCATTCTGACTTCACACACCTCCATTGTATGACTTCACACACCTCTATTCTGTGACTTCACACACCTCCATTCTATAACTTCACAAACTTCCATTGTGACGTCACACACCTCCATTCTATGAGTTCACACACCTCCATTCTATGACTTCACACACATCGATTCTGACTTCACACACCTCTATTCTATGACTTCGAACACCTACATTCTGACTTCACACACATTCATTCTATGACTTCACAGACCTCGAATCTGTGACTTCACTCACCTCCACTCTATGACTTCACACTTCTCCATTCTATGACTTCCCACACCTAATTTCTATGACTTCACCCACCTCCATTCTGACTTCACACCTCCATTCGGACTTCACACACCTCCATGCTATGACTTCACACACCTCCAATCTGAATACACACACCTCCATTCTATGACTTCACCCACCTCCATTCTATGACTTCACACACCTCCATTCTCCGACTTCACACCTCTCTAATTTGATTTCTCATACCTCCATTATATGACTTCACAAACCTCCCTTCGTTGACTTCACAATACTCCATTCTATGACTTCACACATCTACATTCTATGACTTCACACACCTCAATTCTGACTCACACAACTCCATTCTGTGACTTCACAAAACTGCATTCTATGATTTCACATATCTCCATACTGTGACTTCACACAACTCCATCTATGACTTCACACACCTCCATTCTCAGTTCACACACCTCCATTCTGTGACTTCACACACCTCCATTCTGACCTAACACACCTCCATTCTGACTTCACACACTTAAATTCTGTGACTTCACACACCTCCATTCTATGATTTCACAAACCTCCATTCTATGACTTCACTCACCTCCATTCTATGACTTCACACACCTCCTTTCTGAGTTGACACACATCCATTCTATGACTTCACACACCTCCAATCTGAATTCACACACCTACATTCTATGACTTCACACACCTCCATTCTGTGACTTCACACACCTCCATTCTATGAGTTCACACACCTCCATTTTGACTTCACACACCTCCATTCTATAACTTAACACAGCTCCATTTTGAATTCACACACCTCCATTCTCAGTTCACACACCTCCATTCTGTGACTTCACACACCTCCATTGTAACTTCACACACCTCCATTCTGTGACTTCACACACCTCCCTTCCATGACTTCACACACCTCCATTCTATGACTTCACACACCTACATTCTATGACATCACACACCTCCATTCTATGACTTCACACACTTCCATTCTATGACTTCACACACCTCCATTCTATGACTTCACACACCTCCATTCTATGACTTCACACATCTGCCTTCTGACTTCACACACCTCCATTCTATGACTTCATACACCTCCATTCTATGACTTCATACACCAACAATCTAGGACTTCACACACCTCCATTCTATGACTTCACAAATCTCCATTCTGACTTCACACTCCTCCATTCTATGACTTCACACACCTCCATTCTATGACTTCACACATCTCCTTTCTGTAACTTCACACAATTCCAATGTTTGACTTCACAAACCTCCATTCCATGACTTCACACACCGCCATTCTTTGACTTCACACACCTCCTTTCTGAGTTGACACACCTCCATTCTATGACTTCACACACCTCCATTCTGTGACTTTACACACCTCCATTCTGGGTTCACACACCTCCATTCTGTGACTTCACACTCCTGCAATCTGTGACTTCCCACACCTCCATTCTGTGACTTCACACACCTCCATTCTATGACTTCACACACCTCCATTCTATGACTTCACTCACCTCCATTCTATGACTTCACACACCTCCTTTCTGGGTTGACACACCTCCATTCTATGACTTCACACACCTCCAATCTGAATACACACACCTCCATTCTATGACTTCACCCACCTCCATTCTATGACTTCACACACCTCCATTCTCCGACTTCACACCTCTCTAATTTGATTTCTCATACCTCCATTATATGACTTCACAAACCTCCCTTCGTTGACTTCACAATACTCCATTCTATGACTTCACACATCTACATTCTATGACTTCACACACCTCAATTCTGACTCACACAACTCCATACTGTGACTTCACAAAACTCCATTCTATGATTTCACATATCTCCATACTATGACTTCACACACCTCCATCTATGACTTCACACACCTCCATTCTCAGTTCACACACCTCCATTCTGTGACTTCACACACCTCCATTCTGACTTCACACACCTCCATTGTATGACTTCACACACCTCTATTCTGTGACTTCACACACCTCCATTCTATAACTTCACAAACTTCCATTGTGACGTCACACACCTCCATTCTATGAGTTCACACACCTCCATTCTATGACTTCACACACATCGATTCTGACTTCACACACCTCTATTCTATGACTTCGAACACCTACATTCTGACTTCACACACATTCATTCTATGACTTCACAGACCTCGAATCTGTGACTTCACTCACCTCCACTCTATGACTTCACACTTCTCCATTCTATGACTTCCCACACCTAATTTCTATGACTTCACCCACCTCCATTCTGACTTCACACCTCCATTCGGACTTCACACACCTCCATTCTATGACTTCACACACCTCCATTCTGACTTCACACACCTCCATTCTGTGACTTCACACACCTCCATTCTATGACTTCACACACCTCCATTCTGTGACTTCACACACCTCCAGTCTATGACTTCACACACCTCCATTCTATGACTTCACACATCTACATTGTGACTTCACAAAACTCCATTTTATGAGTTCACGCACCTGCATTGTGACTTCACACACCTCCATTCTATGACTTCACACACCTCCATTCTGACCTAACACACCTCCATTCTGACTTCACACACTTAAATTCTGTGACTTCACACACCTCCATTCTATGATTTCACAAACCTCCATTCTATGACTTCACTCACCTCCATTCTATGACTTCACACACCTCCTTTCTGAGTTGACACACCTCCATTCTATGACTTCACACACCTCCAATCTGAATACACACACCTCCATTCTATGACTTCAACCACCTCCATTCTATGACTTCACACACCGCCATTCTCCGACTTCACACCTCTCTAATTTGATTTCTCATACCTCCATTATATGACTTCACAAACCTCCCTTCGTTGACTTCACAATACTCCATTCTATGACTTCACACACCTCAATTCCGACTCACACAACTCCATTCTGTGACTTCACAAAACTCCATTCTATGATTTCACATATCTCCATACTATGACTTCACACACCTCCATCTATGACTTCACACACCTCCATTCTCAGTTCACACACCTCCATTCTGTGACTTCACACACCTCCATTCTGACTTCACACACCTCCATTGTATGACTTCACACACCTCTATTCTGTGACTTCACACACCTCCATTCTATAACTTCACAAACTTCCATTGTGACGTCACACACCTCCATTCTATGAGTTCACACACCTCCATTCTATGACTTCACACACATCGATTCTGACTTCACACACCTCTATTCTATGACTTCGAACACCTACATTCTGACTTCACACACATCCGTTCTATGACTTCACAGACCTCGAATCTGTGACTTCACTCACCTCCACTCTATGACTTCACACTTCTCCATTCTATGACTTCCCACACCTAATTTCTATGACTTCACCCGCCTCCATTCTGACTTCACACCTCCATTCGGACTTCACACACCTCCATTCTATGACTTCACACACCTCCATTCTGACTTCACACACCTCCATTCTGTGTCTACACACACCTCCATTCTATGATTTCACACACTTCCATTCTGTGACTTCACACACCTCCATTCTATTACTTCACACACCTCCATTCTGTGACTTCACACACCTCCAGTCTATGACTTCACACACCTCCATTCTATGACTTCACACACCTACATTGTGACTTCACAAAACTCCATTTTATGAGTTCACACACCTGCATTGTGACTTCACACATCTCCATTCTATGACTTCACACACCTCTATTCTGACCTCACACACCTCCATTCTGATTTCACACACCTAAATTCTGTGACTTCACACACCTCCATTCTATGATTTCACACACCTCCATTCTATGACTTCACTCACCTCCATTCTATGACTTCACACACCTCCTTTCTGAGTTGACACACATCCATTCTATGACTTCACACACCTCCAATCTGAATTCACACACCTCCATTCTATGACTTCACAAACCTCCATTCTGTGATTTCACACGCCTCCATTCTATAACTTAACACAGCTCCATTCTGACTTCACACACCTCAATTCTATGATTTTACACACCTCTATTCTGACTTCACACACCTCCATTCTGTGACTTCACAAACCTCCATTCTATGACTTCACACACCTCCACTCTGTGACTTCACACATCTCCAATCTGCGACTTTACAAACCTCCATTCTGCGAAATCACACACCTCCATTCTGTGATTTCACACACCTCCATCTGTGACTTCACACACCTCCATTCTTTGACTTCACACACCTCCATTCTATGACTTCACACACCTCCATTGTAACTTCACACACCTCCATTCTGTGATTTCACACACCTCCATTCCGTGACTTCACACACCTCCATTCTATGACTTCACACACTTCCATTCTATGACTCCACACACCTCCATTCTATGACTTCACACACCTCCATTCTATGACTTCACACATCTGCCTTCTGACCTCACACACCTCCATTCTGACTTCACACACCTAAATTCTGTGACTTCACACACCTCCATTCTATGACTTCACACACCTCCATTCTATGACTTCACTCACCTCCATTCTGTGACTTCACACACCTCCTTTCTGGGTTGACACACCTCCATTCTATGACTTCACACACCTCCAATCTGAATACACACACCTCCATTCTATGACTTCACCCACCTCCATTCTATGACTTCACACACCTCCATTCTCCGACTTCACACCTCTCTAATTTGATTTCTCATACCTCCATTATATGACTTCACAAACCTCCCTTCGTTGACTTCACAATACTCCATTCTATGACTTCACACATCTACATTCTATGACTTCACACACCTCAATTCTGACTCACACAACTCCATTCTGTGACTTCACAAAACTCCATTCTATGATTTCACATATCTCCATACTATGACTTCACACACCTCCATCTATGACTTCACACACCTCCATTCTCAGTTCACACACCTCCATTCTGTGACTTCACACACCTCCATTCTGACTTCACACACCTCCATTGTATGACTTCACACACCTCTATTCTGTGACTTCACACACCTCCATTCTATAACTTCACAAACTTCCATTGTGACGTCACACACCTCCATTCTATGAGTTCACACACCTCCATTCTATGACTTCACACACATCGATTCTGACTTCACACACCTCTATTCTATGACTTCGAACACCTACATTCTCACTTCACACACATCCATTCTATGACTTCACAGACCTCGAATCTGTGACTTCACTCACCTCCACTCTATGACTTCACACTTCTCCATTCTATGACTTCCCACACCTAATTTCTATGACTTCACCCACCTCCATTCTGACTTCACACCTCCATTCGGACTTCACACACCTCCATTCTATGACTTCACACACCTCCATTCTGACTTCACACACCTCCATTCTGTGTCTTCACACACCTCCATTCTATGATTTCACACACTTCCATTCTGTGACTTCACACACCTCCATTCTATGACTTCACACACCTCCATTCTGTGACTTCACACACCTCCAGTCTATGACTTCACACACCTCCATTCTATGACTTCACACACCTACATTGTGACTTCACAAAACTCCATTTTATGAGTTCACACACCTGCATTGTGACTTCACACACCTCCATTCTATGACTTCACACACCTCCATTCTGACCTAACACACCTCCATTCTGACTTCACACACTTAAATTCTGTGACTTCACACACCTCCATTCTATGATTTCACACACCTCCATTCTATGACTTCACTCACCTCCATTCTATGACTTCACACACCTCCTTTCTGAGTTGACACACCTCCATTCTATGACTTCACACACCTCCAATCTGAATACACACACCTCCATTCTATGACTTCAACCACCTCCATTCTATGACTTCACACACCGCCATTCTCCGACTTCACACCTCTCTAATTTGATTTCTCATACCTCCATTATATGACTTCACAAACCTCCCTTCGTTGACTTCACAATACTCCATTCTATGACTTCACACACCTCAATTCCGACTCACACAACTCCATTCTGTGACTTCACAAAACTCCATTCTATGATTTCACATATCTCCATACTATGACTTCACACACCTCCATCTATGACTTCACACACCTCCATTCTCAGTTCACACACCTCCATTCTGTGACTTCACACACCTCCATTCTGACTTCACACACCTCCATTGTATGACTTCACACACCTCTATTCTGTGACTTCACACACCTCCATTCTATAACTTCACAAACTTCCATTGTGACGTCACACACCTCCATTCTATGAGTTCACACACCTCCATTGTATGACTTCACACACATCGATTCTGACTTCACACACCTCTATTCTATGACTTCGAACACCTACATTCTGACTTCACACACATCCATTCTATGACTTCACAGACCTCGAATCTGTGACTTCACTCACCTCCACTCTATGACTTCACACTTCTCCATTCTATGACTTCCCACACCTAATTTCTATGACTTCACCCACCTCCATTCTGACTTCACACCTCCATTCGGACTTCAAACACCTCCATTCTATGACTTCACACACCTCCATTCTGACTTCACACACCTCCATTCTGTGTCTTCACACACCTCCATTCTATGATTTCACACACTTCCATTCTGTGACTTCACACATCTCCATTCTATGACTTCACACACCTCCATTCTGTGACTTCACACACCTCCAGTCTATGACTTCACACACCTCCATTCTATGACTTCACACATCTACATTGTGACTTCACAAAACTCCATTTTATGAGTTCACACACCTGCATTGTGACTTCACACACCTTCATTCTATGACTTCACACACCTCCATTCTGACCTAACACACCTCCATTCTGACTTCACACACTTAAATTCTGTGACTTCACACACCTCCATTCTATGATTTCACAAACCTCCATTCTATGACTTCACTCACCTCCATTCTATGACTTCACACACCTCCTTTCTGAGTTGACACACCTCCATTCTATGACTTCACACACCTCCAATCTGAATACACACACCTCCATTCTATGACTTCAACCACCTCCATTCTATGACTTCACACACCGCCATTCTCCGACTTCACACCTCTCTAATTTGATTTCTCATACCTCCATTATATGACTTCACAAACCTCCCTTCGTTGACTTCACAATACTCCATTCTATGACTTCACACACCTCAATTCCGACTCACACAACTCCATTCTGTGACTTCACAAAACTCCATTCTATGATTTCACATATCTCCATACTATGACTTCACACACCTCCATCTATGACTTCACACACCTCCATTCTCAGTTCACACACCTCCATTCTGTGACTTCACACACCTCCATTCTGACTTCACACACCTCCATTGTATGACTTCACACACCTCTATTCTGTGACTTCACACACCTCCATTCTATAACTTCACAAACTTCCATTGTGACGTCACACACCTCCATTCTATGAGTTCACACACCTCCATTCTATGACTTCACACACATCGATTCTGACTTCACACACCTCTATTCTATGACTTCGAACACCTACATTCTGACTTCACACACATCCATTCTATGACTTCACAGACCTCGAATCTGTGACTTCACTCACCTCCACTCTATGACTTCACACTTCTCCATTCTATGACTTCCCACACCTAATTTCTATGACTTCACCCACCTCCATTCTGACTTCACACCTCCATTCGGACTTCACACACCTCCATTCTATGACTTCACACACCTCCATTCTGACTTCACACACCTCCATTCTGTGTCTTCACACACCTCCATTCTATGATTTCACACACTTCCATTCTGTGACTTCACACACCTCCATTCTATGACTTCACACACCTCCATTCTGTGACTTCACACACCTCCAGTCTATGACTTCACACACCTCCATTCTATGACTTCACACACCTACATTGTGACTTCACAAAACTCCATTTTATGAGTTCACACACCTGCATTGTGACTTCACACACCTCCATTCTATGACTTCAAACACCTCTATTCTGACCTCACACACCTCCATTCTGATTTCACACACCTAAATTCTGTGACTTCACACACCTCCATTCTATGATTTCACACACCTCCATTCTATGACTTCAATCACCTCCATTCTATGACTTCACACACCTCCTTTCTGAGTTGACACACATCCATTCTATGACTTCACACACCTCCAATCTGAATTCACACACCTCCATTCTATGACTTCAACCACCTCCATTCTGTGACTTCACACGCCTCCATTCTATAACTTAACACAGCTCCATTCTGACTTCACACACCTCAATTCTATGATTTTACACACCTCTATTCTGACTTCACACACCTCCATTCTGTGACTTCACAAACCTCCATTCTATGACTTCACACACCTCCACTCTGTGACTTCACACATCTCCAATCTGTGACTTTACAAACCTCCATTCTGCGAATTCACACACCTCCATTCTGTGATTTCACACACCTCCATCTGTGACTTCACACACCTCCATTCTTTGACTTCACACACCTCCATTCTATGACTTCACACACCTCCATTGTAACTTCACACACCTCCATTCTGTGACTTCACACACCTCCATTCCGTGACTTCACACACCTCCATTCTATGACTTCACACACCTACATTCTATGACATCACACACCTCCATTCTATGACTTCACACACTTCCATTCTATGACTCCACACACCTCCATTCTATGACTTCACACACCTCCATTCTATGACTTCACACATCTGCCTTCTGACCTCACACACCTCCATTCTGACTTCACACACCTAAATTCTGTGACTTCACACACCTCCATTCTATGACTTCACACACCTCCATTCTATGACTTCACTCACCTCCATTCTGTGACTTCACACACCTCCTTTCTGGGTTGACACACCTCCATTCTATGACTTCACACACCTCCAATCTGAATACACACACCTCCATTCTATGACTTCACCCACCTCCATTCTATGACTTCACACACCTCCATTCTCCGACTTCACACATCTCTAATTTGATTTCTCATACCTCCATTATATGACTTCACAAACCTCCCTTCGTTGACTTCACAATACTCCATTCTATGACTTCACACATCTACATTCTATGACTTCACACACCTCAATTCCGACTCACACAATTCCATTCTGTGACTTCACAAAACTCCATTCTATGATTTCACATATCTCCATACTATGACTTCACACACCTCCATCTATGACTTCACACACCTCCATTCTCAGTTCACACACCTCCATTCTGTGACTTCACACACCTCCATTCTGACTTCACACACCTCCATTGTATGACTTCACACACCTCTATTCTGTGACTTCACACACCTCCATTCTATAACTTCACAAACTTCCATTGTGACGTCACACACCTCCATTCTATGAGTTCACACACCTCCATTCTATGACTTCACACACATCGATTCTGACGTCACACACCTCTATTCTATGACTTCGAACACCTACATTCTGACTTCACACACATCCATTCTATGACTTCACAGACCTCGAATCTGTGACTTCACTCACCTCCACTCTATGACTTCACACTTCTCCATTCTATGACTTCCCACACCTAATTTCTATGACTTCACCCACCTCCATTCTGACTTCACACCTCCATTCGGACTTCACACACCTCCATTCTATGACTTCACACACCTCCATTCTGACTTCACACACCTCCATTCTGTGTCTTCACACACCTCCATTCTATGATTTCACACACTTCCATTCTGTGACTTCACACACCTCCATTCTATGACTTCACACACCTCCATTCTGTGACTTCACACACCTCCAGTCTATGACTTCACACACCTCCATTCTATGACTTCACACACCTACATTGTGACTTCACAAAACTCCATTTTATGAGTTCACACACCTGCATTGTGACTTCACACACCTGCATTCTATGACTTCACACACCTCTATTCTGACCTCACACACCTCCATTCTGATTTCACACACCTAAATTCTGTGACTTCACACACCTCCATTCTATGATTTCACACACCTCCATTCTATGACTTCATTCACCTCCATTCTATGACTTCACACACCTCCTTTCTGAGTTGACACACATCCATTCTATGACTTCACACACCTCCAATCTGAATTCACACACCTCCATTCTATGACTTCACAAACCTCCATTCTGTGACTTCACACGCCTCCATTCTATAACTTAACACAGCTCCATTCTGACTTCACACACCTCAATTCTATGATTTTACACACCTCTATTCTGACTTCACACACCTCCATTCTGTGACTTCACAAACCTCCATTCTATGACTTCACACACCTCCACTCTGTGACTTCACACATCTCCAATCTGTGACTTTACAAACCTCCATTCTGCGAATTCACACACCTCCATTCTGTGATTTCACACACCTCCATCTGTGACTTCACACACCTCCATTCTTTGACTTCACACACCTCCATTCTATGACTTCACACACCTCCATTGTAACTTCACACACCTCCATTCTGTGACTTCACACACCTCCATTCCGTGACTTCACACACCTCCATTCTATGACTTCACACACCTACATTCTATGACATCACACACCTCCATTCTATGACTTCACACACTTCCATTCTATGACTTCACACACCTCCATTCTATGACTTCACACACCTCCATTCTATGACTTCACACATCTGCCTTCTGACCTCACACACCTCCATTCTGACTTCACACACCTAAATTCTGTGACTTCACACACCTCCATTCTATGACTTCACACACCTCCATTCTATGACTTCACTCACCTCCATTCTATGACTTCACACACCTCCTTTCTGGGTTGACACACCTCCATTCTATGACTTCACACACCTCCAATCTGAATACACACACCTCCATTCTATGACTTCACCCACCTCCATTCTATGACTTCACACACCTCCATTCTCCGACTTCACACCTCTCTAATTTGATTTCTCATACCTCCATTCTATGACTTCACAAACCTCCCTTCGTTGACTTCACAATACTCCATTCTATGACTTCACACATCTACATTCTATGACTTCACACACCTCAATTCTGACTCACACAACTCCATTCTGTGACTTCACAAAACTCCATTCTATGATTTCACATATCTCCATACTATGACTTCACACACCTCCACCTATGACTTCACACACCTCCATTCTCAGTTCACACACCTCCATTCTGTGACTTCACACACCTCCATACTGACTTCACACACCTCCATTGTATGACTTCACACACCTCTATTCTGTGACTTCACACACCTCCATTATATAACTTCACAAACTTCCATTGTGACGTCACACACCTCCATTCTATGAGTTCACACACCTCCATTCTATGACTTCACTCACCTCCATTCTATGACTTCACACAACTCCTTTCTGAGTTGACACACATCCATTCTATGACTTCACACACCTCCAATCTGAATTCACACACCTCCATTCTATGACTTCACACACCTCCATTCTGTGACTTCACACACCTCCATTCTATGAGTTCACACACCTCCATTTTGACTTCACACACCTCCATTCTATAACTTAACACAGCTCCATTCTGACTTCACACACCTCCATTCTGTGACTTCACAAACCTCCATTCTATGACTTCACACACCTCCACTCTGTGACTTCACACATCTCCAATCTGTGACTTTACACACCTCCATTCTGCGAATTCACACACCTCCATTCTGTGATTTCACACACCTCCATCTGTGACTTCACACACCTCCATTCTTTGACTTCACACATCCATTCTATGACTTCACACACCTCCATTGTAACTTCACACACCTCCATTCTGTGACTTCACACTCCTCCCTTCCATGACTTCACACACCTCCATTCTATGACTTCACACACCTACATTCTATGACATCACACACCTCCATTCTATGACTTCACACACTTCCATTCTATGACTTCACACACCTCCATTCTATGACTTCACACACCTCCATTCTATGACTTCACACATCTGCCTTCTGACTTCACACACCTCCATTCTATGACTTCATACACCTCCATTCTATGACTTCATAGACCAACATTCTAGGACTTCACACACCTCCATAATATGACTTCACACACCTCCATTCTATGACTTCACAAATCTCCATTCTATGACTTCACACACCTCCATTCTCCGACTTCACACCCCTCTAATTTGATTTCTCATACCTCCATTCTATGACTTCACAAACCTCCCTTCGTTGACTTCACAATACTCCATTCTATGACTTCACACATCTACATTCTATGACTTCACACACCTCAATTCTGACTCACACAATTCCACTCTGTGACTTCACAAATCTCCATTCTATGATTTCACATATCTCCATACTATGACTTCACACACCTCCATCTATGACTTCACACACCTCCATTCTCAGTTCACACACCTCCATTCTGTGACTTCACACACCTCCATTGTAACTTCACACACCTCCATTCTGTGACTTCACACACCTCCCTTCCATGACTTCACACACCTCCATTCTATGACTTCACACACCTACATTCTATGACATCACACACCTCCATTCTATGACTTCACACACTTCCATTCTATGACTTCACACACCTCCATTCTATGACTTCACACACCTCCATTCTATGACTTCACACATCTGCCTTCTGACTTCACACACCTCCATTCTATGACTTCATACACCTCCATTCTATGACTTCATACACCAACATTCTAGGACTTCACACACCTCCATTCTATGACTTCACAAATCTCCATTCTGACTTCACACTCCTCCATTCTATGACTTCACACACCTCCATTCTATGACTTCACACATCTCCTTTCTGTAACTTCACACAATTCCAATGTTTGACTTCACAAACCTCCATTCCATGACTTCACACACCGCCATTGTTTGACTTCACACACCTCCTTTCTGAGTTGACACACCTCCATTCTATGACTTCACACACCTCCAATCTGAATACACACACCTCCATTCTATGACTTCTACCACCTCCATTCTATGACTTCACACACCGCCATTCTCCGACTTCACACCTCTCTAATTTGATTTCTCATACCTCCATTATATGACTTCACAAACCTCCCTTCGTTGACTTCACAATACTCCATTCTATGACTTCACACATCTACATTCTATGACTTCACACACCTCAATTCCGACTCACACAACTCCATTCTGTGTCTTCACAAAACTCCATTCTATGATTTCACATATCTCCATACTATGACTTCACACACCTCCATCTATGACTTCACACACCTCCATTCTCAGTTCACACACCTCCATTCTGTGACTTCACACACCTCCATTCTGACTTCACACACCTCCATTGTATGACTTCACACACCTCTATTCTGTGACTTCACACACCTCCATTCTATAACTTCACAAACTTCCATTGTGACGTCACACACCTCCATTCTATGAGTTCACACACCTCCATTCTATGACTTCACACACATCGATTCTGACTTCACACACCTCTATTCTATGACTTCAAACACCTACATTCTGACTTCACACACATCCATTCTATGACTTCACAGACCTCGAATCTGTGACTTCACTCACCTCCACTCTATGACTTCACACTTCTCCATTCTATGACTTCCCACACCTAATTTCTATGACTTCACCCACCTCCATTCTGACTTCACACCTCCATTTGGACTTCACACACCTCCATTCTATGACTTCACACACCTCCATTCTGACTTCATACACCTCCATTCTGTGTCTTCACACACCTCCATTCTATGATTTCACACACTTCCATTCTGTGACTTCACACACCTCCATTCTATGACTTCACACACCTCCATTCTGTGACTTCACACACCTCCAGTCTATGACTTCACACACCTCCATTCTATGACTTCACACACCTACATTGTGACTTCACAAAACTCCATTTTATGAGTTCACACACCTGCATTGTGACTTCACACACCTCCATTCTATGACTTCACACACCTCTATTCTGACCTCACACACCTCCATTCTGATTTCACACACCTAAATTCTGTGACTTCACACACCTCCATTCTATGATTTCACACACCTCCATTCTATGACTTCACTCACCTCCATTCTATGACTTCACACACCTCCTTTCTGAGTTGACACACATCCATTCTATGACTTCACACACCTCCAATCTCAGTTCACACACCTCCATTCTTTGACTTCACACACCTCCATTGTAACTTCACACACCTCCATTCTGTGACTTCACACACCTCCCTTCAATGACTTCACACACCTCCATTCTATGACTTCACACACCTACATTCTATGACATCACACACATCCATTCTATGACTTCAAACACTTCCATTCTATGACTTCACACACCTCCATACTATGACTTCACACACCTCCATTCTATGACTTCACACATCTGCCTTCTGACTTCACACACCTCCATTCTATGACTTCATACACCTCCATTCTATGACTTCATACACCAATATTCTAGGACTTCACACACCTCCATTCTATGACTTCACAAATCTCCATTCTGACTTCACACTCCTCCATTCTATGACTTCACACACCTCCATTCTATGACTTCACACATCTCCTTTCTGTAACTTCACACAATTCCAATGTTTGACTTCACAAACCTCCATTCCATGACTTCACACACCGCCATTCTTTGACTTCACTCACCTCCATTTTGACTTCACACACCTACATTCTGTGACTTCACACACCTCCATTTGTGACTTCACACACCTCCAATTTGACTTCACACACCTCCATTCTGTGACTTCACACACCTCCATTCTGTGACTTCACACACCTCCATTCTATAACTTCACAAACTTCCATTGTGACGTCACACACCTCCATTCTATGAGTTCACACACCTCCATTCTATGACTTCACACACATCGATTCTGACTTCACACACCTCTATTCTATGACTTCAAACACCTACATTCTGACTTCACACACATCCATTCTATGACTTCACAGACCTCGAATCTGTGACTTCACTCACCTCCACTCTATGACTTCACACTTCTCCATTCTATGACTTCCCACACCTAATTTCTATGACTTCACCCACCTCCATTCTAACTTCACACCTCCATTCGGACTTCACACACCTCCATTCTATGACTTCACACACCTCCATTCTGACTTCATACACCTCCATTCTGTGTCTTCACACACCTCCATTCTATGATTTCACACACTTCCATTCTGTGACTTCACACACCTCCATTCTATGACTTCACACACCTCCATTCTGTGACTTCACACACCTCCAGTCTATGACTTCACACACCTCCATTCTATGACTTCACACACCTACATTGTGACTTCACAAAACTCCATTTTATGAGTTCACACACCTGCATTGTGACTTCACACACCTCCATTCTATGACTTCACACACCTCTATTCTGACCTCACACACCTCCATTCTGATTTCACACACCTAAATTCTGTGACTTCACACACCTCCATTCTATGATTTCACACACCTCCATTCTATGACTTCACTCACCTCCATTCTATGACTTCACACACCTCCTTTCTGAGTTGACACACATCCATTCTATGACTTCACACACCTCCAATCTCAGTTCACACACCTCCATTCTGTGACTTCACACACCTCCATTGTAACTTCACACACCTCCATTCTGTGACTTCACACACCTCCCTTCAATGACTTCACACACCTCCATTCTATGACTTCACACACCTACATTCTATGACATCACACACATCCATTCTATGACTTCAAACACTTCCATTCTATGACTTCACACACCTCCATACTATGACTTCACACACCTCCATTCTATGACTTCACACATCTGCCTTCTGACTTCACACACCTCCATTCTATGACTTCATACACCTCCATTCTATGACTTCATACACCAATATTCTAGGACTTCACACACCTCCATTCTATGACTTCACAAATCTCCATTCTGACTTCACACTCCTCCATTCTATGACTTCACACACCTCCATTCTATGACTTCACACATCTCCTTTCTGTAACTTCACACAATTCCAATGTTTGACTTCACAAACCTCCATTCCATGACTTCACACACCGCCATTCTTTGACTTCACTCACCTCCATTTTGACTTCACACACCTACATTCTGTGACTTCACACACCTCCATTTGTGACTTCACACACCTCCAATTTGACTTCACACACCTCCATTCTGTGACTTCACACACCTCCATTCTATGAGTTCACACACTTCCTTTCTATTACTTCACACACTTCCATTCTGTGACTTCACACACCTCCTTTCTGAGTTCAGACACCTCCATTGTTTGACTTCACACACCTCCAATATATGACCTCAAACACCTCAATTCTCTGACTTCACACACCTTCATTCTATGACTTCATACCCGTCCATTCTGTGACTTCACAGACCTCCATTCTATGGCTTCATACACCTCCATTCTATGACTTCACCCAACTCCATTCTATGACTTCACACACCTCCATTCTCTGACTTCACACCCCTCCGATTTGACTTCACATACCTCCATTCTATGACTTCACAAACCTCCCTTCAGTGACTTCACAATCCTCCATTCTATGACTTCACACATCTGCATTCTATGACTTCACACACCTCAATTCTGACTCACACAGCTCCATTCTGTGACTTCACAAAACTCCATTCTATGATTTCACACATCTCCATTCTATGACTTCACACACCTCCATTCTATGACTTCACAAACCTCCATTCTATGACTTCACACACCTCCATTCTATGACTTCACACACTTCCATTCTGTGACTTCACACACCTCCATTCTATGAGTTCACACACCTCCATTCTGACTTCACACACCTCCATTCTATGACTTCACAAAGCTCCATTCTGACTTCACACACCTCCATTCTATGACTTTGCACACCTCTATTGTGACTTCACACACCTCCATTCTGTGACTTCACAAACCTCTTTTCTATGACTTCACCCAACTCCACTCTGTGAATGCACACATCTCCACTCTGTGTCTTTACACACCTCCATTCTGCGAATTCATACCCCTCCATTCTGAGATTTCACACACCTCCATTCTATGACTTAACACATCTCCATTCTGACCTCACACACCTCCATACTGACTTCACACACCTAAATTCTGTGACTTCACACACCTTCATTCTATGATTTCACACACCTCCCTTCTATGACTTCACACACCTCCATTCTATGACTTCACAGACCTACTTTATGAGTTGACACACCTCCATTCTATGACTTCACACACCTCCAATCTGAACTCACACACCTCCATTCTGTGACTTCACACACCTCCATTCTATTAGTTTACACGCTTCCATTTTGACTTCACACACCTCCATTCTATGACTTCACACAGCTCCATTCTGACTTCACACACCTCAATTATATGACTTTACACACCTCTATTCTGACTTCACACACCTCCATTCTATGACTTCACAAACCTCCCTTCTATGACTTCACACACCTCCACTCTGTGACTTCACACATCTCCACTCTGTGACTTTACACACCTCCATTCTGCGAATTCACACACCTCCATTCTGTGATTTCACACACCTCTATTCTATGACTTCACACACCTCCATTCTTTGACTTCACACACCTCCATTCTATGACTTCACACACCTCCATTGTGACTTCCCACACCTCCATTCTGTGACTTCACACACCTCCCTTCCGTGACTTCACACACCTCCATTGTATGACTTCACACACCTACATTCTATGACATCACACACCTCCATTCTATGACTTCACACACTTCCATTCTATGACTTCACACACCTCCATTCTATGACTCCACACACACCTCAATTCTATGACTTCACACACCTCCATTCTATGAGTTCACACACCTCCATTTTGACTTCACACACCTCCATTCTATGACTTCACAAAGCTCCATTCTGAATTCACACACCTCCATTCTATGACTTTGCACAACTCTATTGTGACTTCACACACCTCCATTCTATGACTTCACACACCTACATTGTGACTTCACACACCTCCATTCTATGAGTTCACACACCTGCATTGTGACTTCACACACCTCCATTCTATGACTTCACACATCTCCATTCTGAACTCACACACGTCCTTACTGACTTCACACACCTAAATTCTGTGACATCACACACCTCCATTCTATGATTTCACACACCTCCATTCTATGACTTCACACACCTCCATTCTATGAGTTTACACACTTCCATTTTGACTTCACACACCTCCATTCTATGACTTCACACAGCTCCATTCTGACTTTACACACCTCAATTATATGACTTTACACACCTCTATTCTTACTTCACACACCTCCATTCTATGACTTCACAAACCTCCCTTCTATGACTTCACACACCTCCACTCTGTGACTTCACACATCTCCACTCTGTGACTTTATACACCTCCATTCTGCGAATTCACACACCTCCATTCTGTGATTTCACACACCTCCATTCTATGACTTCACACACCTCCATTCTTTGACTTCACACACCTCCATTCTATGACTTCACACACCTGCATTCTGACATCACACACCTCCAATCTATGACTTCACAGACCTCGAATCTGTGACTTCACTCACCTCCAGTCTATGACTTCACACTCCTCCATTCTATGACTTCCCAGACCTCCTTTCTAGGACTTCACCCACCTTCATTCTATGACTTCACACACCTTCATTCTTACTTCAGAAACATCCATTCTATGACATCACACAACTCCATCTATGACATCACCAACCTCCATTCTGTGACTTCACACATCTCCATACTGAGTTCACAAAACTCCATTCGGTGACTTAACACACCTCCATTCTGACTTCACACACGTCCATTCTATGACTTCACATACTTCCATTCTATGACTTCACAAACCTCCATTCTGTGATTTCACACACCTCCATTCTGAGTTCACACACCTCCATTCTGTGACTTCACACACCTCCATTCTATGACTTCACACACTTACATTCTATGACTTCACACATCCATTTTGACTTCACACACCTCCAATATATGACTTCAAACAGCTCAATTCTCTCACTTCACACACCTCCATTCAATGACTTTAAACTCGTCCATTCAGTGACTTCACACACCTCCATTCTATGACTTCACACACCTCCATTCTATGACTTCCCACACCTCCATTCTCCGACTTCACACCCCTCTAATTTGATTTCTAATACCTCCATTCTATGACTTCACAAACCTCCCTTCGTTGACTTCACAATACTCCATTCTATGACTTCACACATCTACATTCTATGACTTCACACACCTCAATTCTGACTCACACAACTCCGTTCTGTGATTTCACAAAACTCCATTCTATGATTTCACATATCTCCATACTATGACTTCACACACCTCCATCTATGACTTCACACACCTCCATTATGAGTTCACACACCTCCATTCTATGACTTCCCACACTTCCATTCTGTGACTTCACACACCTCCATTCTATGAGTTCACACACCTCCATTCTGACTTCACACACCTCCATTCTATGACTTCACAAAGCTCCATTGTGACTTCAAACACCTCCATTCTATGATTTGCACACCTCTATTGTGACTTCACAAACCTCCTTTCTATGACTTCACCCAACTCCACTCTGTGAATGCACATATCTCCACTCTGTGTCTTTACACACCTCCATTCTGCGAATTCATACCCCTCCATTCTGAGATTTCACACACCTCCATTCTATGACTTCACACATCTCCATTCTGACCTCACACACCTCCATACTGACTTCACACACCTAAATTCTGTGACTTCACACACCCCCATTCTATGATTTCACACACCTCCATTCTATGACTTCACACACCTCCATTCTATGACTTCACAGACCTACTTTATGAGTTGACACACCTCCATTCTATGACTTCACACACCTCCAATCTGAACTCACACACCTCCATTCTGTGACTTCACACACCTCCATTCTATTAGTTTACACGCTTCCATTTTGAATTCACACACCTCCATTCTATGACTTCACACAGCTCCATTCTGACTTTACACACCTCAATTATATGACTTTACACACCTCTATTCTGACTTCACACACCTCCATTCTATGACTTCACAAACCTCCCTTCTATGACTTCACACACCTCCACCCTGTGACTTCACACATCTCCACTCTGTGAATTTACACACCTCCATTCTGCGAATTCACACACCTCCATTCTGTGATTTCACACACCTCCATTCTACGACATCACACACCTCCATTCTTTGACTTCACACACCTCCATTCTATGACTTCACACACCTGCATTCTGACATCACACACCTCCAATCTATGACTTCATAGACCTCGAAACTGTGACTTCACTCACCTCCACTCTATGACTTCACACTCCTCCATTCTATGACTTCCCCCACCTCCTTTCTATGACTTCACCCACCTACATTCTATGACTTCACACACCTTCATTCTTACTTCAGAAACATCCATTCCATGACCTCACACACCTCCCTCTATGACATCACCAACCTCCATTCTGTGACTTCACACATCTCCATACTGAGTTCACAAAACTCCGTTCGGTGACTTAACACACCTCCATTCTGACTTCACACACCTCCATTCTGTGACTTCACACATCTCCATTCTATGACTTCACACACCTACATTCTATGACTTCACACATCCTTTTTGACTTCACACACCTCCAATATATGACTTCAAACAGCTCAATTTTCTGACTTCACACACCTCCATTCAATGACTTTAAACTCGTCCATTCAGTGACTTCACACACCTCCATTCTATGACTTCACCCACCTCCATTCTATGACTTCACACACCTCCATTCTCTGACTTCACACCCCTCCAATTTGACTTCACATACCTCCATTCTATGACTTCACAAACCTCCCTTCGGTGACTTCACAAATCTCCATTCTATGACTTCACACATCTGCATTCTATGACTTCACACACCTCAATTCTGACTCACACAATTCCATTCTGTGACTTCACAAAACTCCATTCTATGATTTCACACATCTCCATACTATGACTTCACACACCTCCATTCTATGACTTCACAAACCTCCATTCTATGACTTTACACACCTCCATTCTATGACTTCACACACCTCCATTCTATGATTTCACACACCTCCATTCTATGACTTCACACACCTCCATTCTGTGACTTCACACACCTCCATTCTATGAGTTCACACACCTCCATTCTGACTTCACACACCTCCATTCTATGACTTCACACAGCTCCATTCTGACTTCACACACCTCCATTCTATGACTTTGCACACCACACACCTCCATTCTGTGACTTCACAAACCTCCTTTCTATGACTTCACC
>JANJXV010001263.1:132500-159913 GCA_024803745.1 Megascapheus bottae | reverse complement strand
ATAAGGTTTAGGGTTAGGGTTAGGGTAAGGGAAAGTGTTAGGGTTAGGGTTAGGTTTAGCGTTAGGGTAAGGGTACGGGTCAGGGTTAGGGTTAGGGTTAGGTTTAGGATTGGGGTTAAGGTTAGGGTTAGGGTAGGGTAACGGTAAGGGTTAGGGTTAGGGTTAGGGTTAGAGTAAGAATTAGGGTTAGGGTTAGGGTTAGGTAAGGGTAAGGGTTAGGTTTAGGGTTTGGGTTATGTGTTAGGATTAGGGTTAGTGTTAGGGTTAGGTTAGAGTTAGGGTGAGGGTAAGGGTAAGGTTTAGGGTTTGGCTTAGGGTTAGGTTTAGGTTTAGGGTTAGGGAAAGGGTAAGGTTTAGGGTTAGGGTTAGGGTTAAGGTTAGGGTTAGGGTTAGGGTTTCGGTTAGGGTTAGGGTGAGGTTTAGGGTTAGGGTTTGGGTAAGGGTAAGGATTAGGATTAGGGTAGGTTTAGGGAAAGGGTATGGGTTAGGGTTAGGGTTAGGGTAAGGATCAGGGTTAGGGTTAGGGTTAGGGTAAGGGTTAGGTTTAGGGTTATGGTTAGCAATAAATTTAGGGTTAGTGTTAGGGTAAGGGTAAAGTTAAGGCTTAGGTTTAGGGTTAGGGTTACGGTTAGAGTTAGGGGTTAGGGTTAGTGTTAGGTTTAGGGTTAGGTTTAGGGTAAGGATAAGAGTTAGGGTTAGGGTTAGGGTTAGTGTTAGGGTTAGGGTAAGTGTTAGGGTTAGGGTTAGGGTAAGGGTAAGTGTTAGGGTTGGGGTTAGGATTCGGGTTTGGGTAAGTGTTAGGGTAAGGGTAAGGGTTAGGGTTAGGTTTAGGGTTGAGGTTAAGGTTAAGGTTAGGGTTAGGGTAAGGGTAAGAGTTAGGTTTAGGGTAGCGTTAGGGTTAGGGTAAGGGTTAGGGTTAGGGTAAGGGTAAGGTTAGGGTTAGGGTTATGGTTAGGGTTAGGGGTTAGGGTTAGGGTAAGGGTAAGGTTTAGGGTTATTGATAGGGTTAGGGTTAAGGTAAGGGTTAAGGTAAGTGTAAGGGTTAGGGATAGGTTTAGGGTTAGGTTTAGGGTAACGGTAAGTGTTAAGGTTTGGGTTAGGGTTAGGGTTAGGGTAAGGGTTAGGGATAGGGTTAGGGTTAGGGTAAGGGTAACTTTAGGGTTAGGGTTAGGGTTAAGGTTAGGGTAAGTGTTAGGGTAAGGGTTAAGTTTAGGGTTACGTTTAGGGTTGGGGTTCAGGTAATGTTATGGTTAAGGCAAAGGTAAGGGTTAGGGTTAGGGTTAGGGTAAGTGTTCGGGGTAGGGTTAGGGTTACTGTAAGTGTAAGTGTTAGGGTTAGGGTTAGGGTTAGGTTAGGGCTTTGGCTTAGGGTTAGGGTTAGGTTTAGGGTTAGGGTTAGGGTAAGGGTAAGGGTTAGGTTTAGGGTTAGGGTTAGGTTTAGGGTTAGTGTTAGGGTAAGGTTTAGGGTTAGGGTTAGGGTTAGAGTTAGGGTTAAGTTTGACATTAGGGTTAGGGTTAGGGGAAGGCTTAGGGTTAGGACTAAGGTTGAGGTAGTGTTAAGGTTACGGTTAGGGTACGGGTTAGGGTAAGGGTTGGGGTTAGGGGTAGGGTTAGGGCTGGGTTAGGGTAAGGGTAAGGGTAAGGGATAGGGTTAGGGTTAGTGTTAAGGTTGAGGTTAGGGTTAGGGTTAGGGTTAGGGTTAAGGTTGAGGTTACGGTTAGGGTTAGAGTAAGGTTTAGGGTTAGGGTTAGGGTTAGGGTAAGGGTTAGGGTTAGGGTTAGGGTAAGGGTAAGGTTAGGTTTACGGTTAGGGTTAGGGTTAGGGTAAGGGATAGGGTTAATTGATAGGGTTAGTGTTAGGGTTAGGTTAAGGGTTAGGGTTAGGGTTAGGATTAGGATAAGGGTTAGGGTTAGGGTTAGGGTAAGGGTTAGGATTAGGGTTAGCGTTATTGTAAGCGTAAGTGTTAGGGTTAGGGTTAGGGTCAGGGTAAAGGTTAGGGATAGGTTTAGGGTTAGGGTAAGGGTAAGTTTTAGCGTTAGGGTTAGGGTAAGGGTTAGTGTTACTGTTAGGGAAAGGGTTAGGGTTAGGGTTAGGTTTACGGTTGGGGTTCAGGTTAGGGTTAGGGTTACTGTAAGGGTAAGGGTTAGGGTTAGGGTTAGGGTTAGGGTTAGGGTAAGTGTTAGGGTTAGGGTTAGGGTAAGGGTAAGGGTTAGTCTTAGGGTTAGAGTTAGGGGTTAGGTTTAGGGTTAGGGTTAGGGTAAGAGTTAGGGTTAGGGTTAGGGTTAGGGTTAGGATTAGGATAAGGGTTAGGGTTAGGGTTAGTGTTATGGTTATGGTTAGGGTTAGGGTTAGGGTAAGGTTAGGGGTAGGTTTAGGGTTAGGTTTAGGATTAGTGTTAGGGTTAATGTTGAAGGTAGGGTTAGGGTTAGGGTTAGAGTAAGGGTTAGGTTTAGGGTTAGGGTTCAGGTTAGGGGCTAGGATTAGGGTTATAGTTAGGGTTAGGGGTTAGTGTTAGGGTGAGTGTTAGGGTAGGGTTAAGTTTAGGGTAAGAATTAGGGTAAGTGTAAGGTTTAGGGTTATTGTTAAGGTTAGGGTTAAGGTTAGGGTTAGGGTAAGGGTTAGGGATAGGGTTAGGGTTAGGGTAAGGGTAAGTGTTAGGGTTAGGGTTAGGGTTAGGGTAAGTTTTAGGGTAAGGGTTAGGGTTAGGGTTAGGTTTAGGATTAGGTTTCAGGTTAGGCTTAGGGTTAGGGTAAGGGTAAGGTTTAGGGTTAGGGTTAGGGTTAGGGTAAGTGTTAGGGTTAGGGTTAGGGTTAGGGTTAGGTTAAGGGTAAGGGTTAGGGTTAGCGTTAGGGTTAGGGTTAGGGGTCAGGGTTAGGGTTAGGGTTAGGTTTAGGGTTTGGGTTAGGGTAAGAGTAAGGGTTAGGGTTAGGTTTAGGGTTAGGGTTAGGGTAAGGGTTATTGTTAGGGTTAGGGTTAGAGTTAGGGTTACGGGTGATGTTAGGGTTAGGGTTAGGGTAAGGGTTAGGGTTAGGGTTAAGTTTGAGTTTAGTGTTACGTTTAGGGTTAGGGTACAGGTTAGGGTTAGGGTAAGGTTTAGGGTTAGGGGTAGTGTTAGGGTTAGTGTTAGGGTAAGGGTAAGGGGTAGGGTTAGGTTTAGGGTTAAGGTTGAGGTTAGGGTTAGGGTTAGAGTAAGGTTTAGGGATAGGGTAAGGGTTAGGGTTAGGGTTGGGGTTAGGGTAGAGTTAGAGTTAGGGTTAGGGTAAGGGTAAGTGTTAGGTTTATGTTTAGGGTTAGGATTAGGGTAAGGGTTAAGGTTAGGGCTTAGGGTTAGTGGTAGGGTTAGGTTAAGGGTTAGGGTTAGGGTTAGGATAAGGGTTAGGCTTAGGGTAAGGAAAGTGTTAGGGTTAGGATTAGGTATAGCGTAAGGGTAAGGGTTAGGGTTATGGTTAGGGTTAGGTTTAGGATTGGGGTTAAGGTTAGGTTTAGGGTTAGGGTAACGGTAAGGGTTAGTGTTAGGGTTAGGGTTAGGGTAAGAGTTAGGGTTAGGGTGAGGGTTAGGGTTAGGGTAAGGGTAAGGGTTAGGTTTAGGGTTAGGGTTAAGTGTTAGGGTTAGGGTTAGTGTTAGGGTTAGGGTTAGAGTTAGGGTGAGGGTAAGGGTAAGGTTTAGGGTTAGGGTTAGAGTTAGGATTAGGGTTAGGGTTAGGGAAAGGGTAAGTGTTTGGGTTAGGGTTAGGATTAAGTTTAGGGTTAGTGTTAGGATTTGGGTTGGGGTGAGGGTTAGGTTTAGGGTTAAGTTTTGGGTAAGGGTAAGGGTTAGTGTTAGGGTTAGGGTATGTTTAGGGAAAGGGTATGGGTTAGGGTTAGGCTTATGGTTAGGGTAAGGATTAGGGTTAGGGTTAGGGGAAGGGTTAGGTTTAGGGTTATGGTTAGCATTAAGTTTAGGGTTAGGGTTAGGGTAAGGGTAAGGTTAAGGTTTAGGGTTAGGGTTACGGATACGATTAGGGTTAGGGGTTAGGCTTAGTGTTAGGTTTAGGGTTAGGGTTAGGGTAAGGATAAGAGTTAGGGTTAGGGTTAGGGTTAGTGTTAGGGTTAGGGTAAGTGTTAGGGTTAGGGTTCGGGTTATTGTTAGGGTTAGGGTAAGGGTAAGTGTTAGGGTTAGAGTTAGGGTTAGGGTAAGTGTTAGAGTAAGGGTTAGGGTTAGGGTTAGGTTTAGGGTTGAGGTTAAGATTAAGGTTAGGGTTAGGGAAAGGGCAAGGGTTGCGGTTAGGGTAAGCGTTAGGATTAGGTGAAGGGTTAAGGTTAGGGTTGGCGTTAGTGTTAGAGTTAGGGTTAGGGTTAGGGCAAGGTAAGGGTTAGGGTTATGGTTAGGGTTAGGGTGAGGGTAAGGGTTAGGGTTAGGGGTTAGAGTTAGTGTGAGGGTTAGGTTAAGGTTTAGGGTTAGGGTTAGGGTTAGATTAGCGTTAGGATAAGGTTTAGGGTTAGGGTTAGGGTAAGGGAAAGTGTTAGGGTTAGGGTTAGGTTTAGCGTTAGGGTAAGGGTACGGGTCAGGGTTAGGGTTAGGGTTAGGTTTAGGATTGGGGTTAAGGTTAGGGTTAGGGTAGGGTAACGGTAAGGGTTAGGGTTAGGGTTAGGTTTAGGGTAAGAATTAGGGTTAGGGTTAGGGTTAGGTAAGGGTAAGGGTTAGGTTTAGGGTTTGGGTTATGTGTTAGGATTAGGGTTAGTGTTAGGGTTAGGTTAGAGTTAGGGTGAGGGTAAGGGTAAGGTTTAGGGTTTGGCTTAGGGTTAGGTTTAGGTTTAGGGTTAGGGAAAGGGTAAGGTTTAGGGTTAGGGTTAGGGTTAAGGTTAGGGTTAGGGTTAGGGTTTCGGTTAGGGTTAGGGTGAGGTTTAGGGTTAGGGTTTGGGTAAGGGTAAGGATTAGGATTAGGGTAGGTTTAGGGAAAGGGTATGGGTTAGGGTTAGGGTTAGGGTAAGGATCAGGGTTAGGGTTAGGGTTAGGGTAAGGGTTAGGTTTAGGGTTATGGTTAGCAATAAATTTAGGGTTAGTGTTAGGGTAAGGGTAAAGTTAAGGCTTAGGTTTAGGGTTAGGGTTACGGTTAGAGTTAGGGGTTAGGGTTAGTGTTAGGTTTAGGGTTAGGGTTAGGGTAAGGATAAGAGTTAGGGTTAGGGTTAGGGTTAGTGTTAGGGTTAGGGTAAGTGTTAGGGTTAGGGTTAGGGTAAGGGTAAGTGTTAGGGTTGGGGTTAGGATTCGGGTTTGGGTAAGTGTTAGGGTAAGGGTAAGGGTTAGGGTTAGGTTTAGGGTTGAGGTTAAGGTTAAGGTTAGGGTTAGGGTAAGGGTAAGAGTTAGGTTTAGGGTAGCGTTAGGGTTAGGGTAAGGGTTAGGGTTAGGGTAAGGGTAAGGTTAGGGTTAGGGTTATGGTTAGGGTTAGGGGTTAGGGTTAGGGTAAGGGTAAGGTTTAGGGTTATTGATAGGGTTAGGGTTAAGGTAAGGGTTAAGGTAAGTGTAAGGGTTAGGGATAGGTTTAGGGTTAGGTTTAGGGTAACGGTAAGTGTTAAGGTTTGGGTTAGGGTTAGGGTTAGGGTAAGGGTTAGGGATAGGGTTAGGGTTAGGGTAAGGGTAACTTTAGGGTTAGGGTTAGGGTTAAGGTTAGGGTAAGTGTTAGGGTAAGGGTTAAGTTTAGGGTTACGTTTAGGGTTGGGGTTCAGGTAATGTTATGGTTAAGGCAAAGGTAAGGGTTAGGGTTAGGGTTAGGGTAAGTGTTCGGGGTAGGGTTAGGGTTACTGTAAGTGTAAGTGTTAGGGTTAGGGTTAGGGTTAGGTTAGGGCTTTGGCTTAGGGTTAGGGTTAGGTTTAGGGTTAGGGTTAGGGTAAGGGTAAGGGTTAGGTTTAGGGTTAGGGTTAGGTTTAGGGTTAGTGTTAGGGTAAGGTTTAGGGTTAGGGTTAGGGTTAGAGTTAGGGTTAAGTTTGACATTAGGGTTAGGGTTAGGGGAAGGCTTAGGGTTAGGACTAAGGTTGAGGTAGTGTTAAGGTTACGGTTAGGGTACGGGTTAGGGTAAGGGTTGGGGTTAGGGGTAGGGTTAGGGCTGGGTTAGGGTAAGGGTAAGGGTAAGGGATAGGGTTAGGGTTAGTGTTAAGGTTGAGGTTAGGGTTAGGGTTAGGGTTAGGGTTAAGGTTGAGGTTACGGTTAGGGTTAGAGTAAGGTTTAGGGTTAGGGTTAGGGTTAGGGTAAGGGTTAGGGTTAGGGTTAGGGTAAGGGTAAGGTTAGGTTTACGGTTAGGGTTAGGGTTAGGGTAAGGGATAGGGTTAATTGATAGGGTTAGTGTTAGGGTTAGGTTAAGGGTTAGGGTTAGGGTTAGGATTAGGATAAGGGTTAGGGTTAGGGTTAGGTTTAGGATTTGGGTTAGGATAATGGTTAGTGTTTGGGTTAGGGTTAGGTTTAAGGTTGACTTTAGGGTTAGGGTTAGGGTTAGGTTTAGGGTTAGGGTTAGCTTATGGTAAGGGTTAGGTTTACGGTTAGGGTTAGGTTTAGGGTAAGGGTTAGGGTTAGGGTTAAGGTTGACATTAGGGTTAGTGTTAGGGTAAGGGTTACGGTTAGGGTTAGGGTTAGGGTAAGGGTAAGGGTTAGGGTTAGGTTTAGGGTTAGGATAAGGGTTAGGGTTAGGGTTAGTGTAAGCGTAAATGTTAGGGTTAGGGTTAGGGTTAGGTATAGGGTAAGGGTTAGGGTTAGGGATAGGGTTAGGTTTAGTGTTGGGGTTAAGGTTAGGGTTAGGGTTAGGGTTAGGGTAAGGGTTAGGGTTAGGGTTAGGGTTAAGGTTAGGGTTGGGTTCGGTTTAGGGTTAGGATTAGGGTAAGGGTAAGGGTTAGGGTTAGGTTTAGGGTTAGGTTTAGGGTTGGGGTTAAGGTTAGGTTTGGGGTTAGGTTAAGGGTAAGCATTAGTGTTAGGGTTAGGGTTAGGGTAAGGGTTAGGGTTAGGGTAAGGGTTACCGTTAGCGTTAGGGTAGGCTTAGGGTTAGGGATAGATTTAGGGTTACAGTAAGGGTTAGGGTTATTGTAAGCGTAAGTGTTAGGGTTAGGGTAAAGTTTAGGGATAGGGAAATGGTTAGGGTTAGGTTAGGTTTAGGGTTGGGGTTTAGGTTAGGGTTAGGGTTAGGGTAATTGTAAGTGTTAGGGTTAGGGTTAGGGGTAGGGTTAGGGTTAGGGTAAGTGTTAGGGTTAGGGTTAGGGTTAGGGTAAGGGTAAGTGTTAGGGCTAGGGTTAGGTTTAGCGTTAGGGTAAGGTAAGGGTTGGGGTTTGGGTTAGGGTTAGGTTTAGGACTGGGGTTACGGTTAGAGTTAGGGTTAGGGTAACGGTAATGGTTAGGGTTAGGGTTAGGGTTAGGGTAAGGGTAAGGGATAGGTTTAGGATTAGGGTTAAGTGTTAGGGTTAGGGTTAGGGTTAGGTTTAGGGTTAGGGTTAGGGTTAGGGTTAGGGTTAAGGTTAGGGTTGGGTTCGGTTTAGGGTTAGGATTAGGGTAAGGGTAAGGGTTAGGGTTAGGTTTAGGGTTGGGGTTAAGGTTAGGTTTGGGGTTAGGTTAAGGGTAAGCATTAGTGTTAGGGTTAGGGTTAGGGTAAGGGTTAGGGTTAGGGTAAGGGTTACCGTTAGCGTTAGGGTAGGCTTAGGGTTAGGGATAGATTTAGGGTTACAGTAAGGGTTAGGGTTATTGTAAGCGTAAGTGTTAGGGTTAGGGTAAAGTTTAGGGATAGGGAAATGGTTAGGGTTAGGTTAGGTTTAGGGTTGGGGTTTAGGTTAGGGTTAGGGTTAGGGTAATTGTAAGTGTTAGGGTTAGGGTTAGGGGTAGGGTTAGGGTTAGGGTAAGTGTTAGGGTTAGGGTTAGGGTTAGGGTAAGGGTAAGTGTTAGGGCTAGGGTTAGGTTTAGCGTTAGGGTAAGGTAAGGGTTGGGGTTTGGGTTAGGGTTAGGTTTAGGACTGGGGTTACGGTTAGAGTTAGGGTTAGGGTAACGGTAATGGTTAGGGTTAGGGTTAGGGTTAGGGTACGGGTAAGGGATAGGTTTAGGATTAGGGTTAAGTGTTAGGGTTAGGGTTAGTGTTAGGGTTAGGGTGAGGGTAAGGGTAAGGTTTAGGGTTAGGGTTATGGTTAGGTTTAGGGTTAGGGTTAGGGAAAGGGTAAGGGTTAGGGTTAGGGTTAGGTTTTAGGTTAAGGTTAGGGTTAGGGTTAGGGTTAGGTTTAGGGTTAGGGTTTGGGTAACGGTAAGGGTTAGGGTTAGGGTTAGGGTTAGGGTTAGGGTAAGGGTTAGGTTTAGGGTTAGGGTTAGGGTTAGGGTTAGTGTTAGGTTTAGGGTTAGTGTTTGGGTAAGGGTAAGGGTTAGGGTTAGGGTTAGGGTAGGTTTAGGGAAAGGGTAAGGTCTAGGGTTAGGGATACGGTTAGGTTTGGGTTAGGGTTAGGGTAAGCGTAAGGATTAGGGTTAGGGTTAATGTTAGGTTTAGGGTTAGGGTTAGAGTAAGGATTAGGGTTAGGGTTAGGTTTAGGGTTAGGTTTAGGGTTAGGGTTTGGGTAAGGGTAACGGTTAGGTTTAGGGTTAGGGTTAATTGTTAGGATTAGGATTAGTGTTAGGTTTAGGATTAGAGTTAGGGTGAGGGTAAGGATAAGGTTTAGTGTTAGGGTTAGGGTTAGGTTTAGGGTTACGGTTAGGGAAAGGGTTAAGGTTAGGGTTAGGGTTAGGGTTAAGGTTAGGGTTAGGGTTAGGTTTGGGGTTAGGGTTAGTTTAGGGTTAGGGTTTGGGTAAGGGTAAGGGTTAGGGTTAGGTTAGGTTTAGGGAAAGGTTATGGTTTAGGCTTAGGGTTAGGGTTAGGGTAAGGATTAGAGTCAGGGTTAGGGTTAGGGTAAGGGTTAGGTTTAGGGTTATGGTTAGCATTAAGTTTAGGTTTAGGGTTAGAGTAATGGTAAGGGTAAGGGTTAGGGTTAGGGTTAGGGTTACGGTTATGGTTAGGGGTTAGGGTTAGTGTTAGGTTTAGGGTTAGGTTTAGGGTAAGTGTTAGGGTTAGGGTTAGGGTTAGATTAAGGGTAAGTGTTAGGGTTAGGGTTAGGGTTAGGGTTAGGGTTATGTTTAGGGTAAGAGTTACAGTTAGGTTAGGGTTAGGGTAAGGGTAAGGGTTAGGGTTATAGTTAGGGTTAGGGTTAGGGTAACGGTAAGGGTTAGCTTAGGGTTAGGGTTAGGGTAAGAGTTACGGTTAGGGTTAGCATTAGGGTTACGGTTAGGGTAAGGGTAAGGGTTAGGTTTAATGTTAGGATTAGGGTTAGTGTTAGTGTTAGGGTTAGGTTAAGGGTTAGGGGTAGGGTTAGGTTTAGGGTTAGGGTAAGGGAAAGTGTTAGGTTTAGGGTTATGTTTAGCGTTAGGGTAAGGCTAAAGGTTAGGGTTAGGGTTAGGGTTAGGGTTAGGATAAGTGTTAGGGTTACGGTTAGGGTAAAGGAAAGTGTTAGGGTTAGGGTTATGTTTAGCGTTAGGGTAAGGCTAAGGGTTAGGGTTCGGGTTAGGGTTAGGTTTAGGATTTGGATTAAGGTTAGGGTTAGGTTTAGGTTAACGTTAAGCGTTAGGGTTAGGGTTAGGTTTAGGTTAAGAGTTGGGGTTAGGGTTAGGGTTAGGGTTAGGGTAAGGGTAAGGGTTAGGTTTAGGGTTAGGGTTAGGGTTAGGGTTAAGGGTAAGGTTGACGTTAGGATTAGGGTTAGAGTAAGGGTTAGGGTTAGGGTTAGGGTTAAGGTTGAGGTTAGGTTTAGGGTACAGTTTAGGGTTAGGGTTAGGGTTAAGTGTTAGGTTTAGGGTTAGTGTTAGGGTTAGGTTAGAATTAGGGTGAGGGTAAAGGTACGGTTTAGGGTTAGGGTTAGGGTTAGGTTTAGGATTAGCGTTAGGGAAAGGGTAAGGGTTAGGGTTTGGGTTAGGGTTAGGGTTAGGGTTTGGGTTAGGGTTAGGGTTAGGTTTAGGGTTAGGGTTTGGGTAAGGGTAAGAGTTAGGGTTAGGGTAAGGGTAGGTTTAGGGAAAGGCTATGGGTTAGGGTTAGAGTTAGGGTTAGGGTAAGGATTAGGTTTAGGGTTAGGGTTATGGTAAGGGTTAGGTTTAGGGTTATGGTTAGCATTAAGTTTAGGGTTAGGCTTAGGTTAAGGGTAAGGTTAAGTGTTAGGGTTAGGGTTAGGGTTACGGTTTTGGTTAGGGGTTAGGGTTAGTGTTAGGTTTAGGGTTAGGGTTAGGGTAAGGGTAAGGGTTAGGGTTAGGGTTAGGGTTAGGTTTAGGATTAGGGTTAGGGTAAGGGTTAGGTTTAGCTTTAGGGTTAGGGTTAGTGTTAGGGTTAAGTTTGACGTTAGGGTTTGGGTTAGGGTAAGGGTTAGTGTTAGGGTTATGGTTGAGGTAGGGTTGCAGTTAGGGTTAGGGTAGGTTTATTGATAGGGTAACGGTTAGGGTTAGGTAAAAGTAAGGGTTAGGGTTAGGGTTAGGGTTATGGGAAGGGTTACGTTTAGGGTTAGGGTTAAGTGTTAGGGCTAGGGTAAGGGTTAGGGTTAGGTTTAGGGTTAGGATGAGGGTAAGTGTTAGGGATAGGGTTAGATTTAGGGTTAGGGTTAGGGTAATGGTAAGGGTTAGGTTTAGGGTTAGGTTTAGGGTAAGGGTTAGGTTAAGGGTTAGGTTTGGGGTTAAGGTTATGGTTAAGGTTAGGGTGAGGGTTAGGGTTAGGTTTAGGGTTAGGGTTTGGGTAAAGGTAAGGGTTAGGCTTAGGGTTAGTGTAGGTTTATTGAAAGGGTAAGGGTTAGGGTTAGGGTTAGGGTTAGGGTAAGGGTAAGCGTTAGGTTTAGGTTTAGGGTTAGGGTAAGGGTTAGGGTTAGGGATAGAGTTAGGTTTAGGGTTAGGGTACGTGTAAGGGTTAGGGTTAGGGTTACGGTTAGGGTAAGTGTTAGGGTAAGGGTTAGGGTCAGGGTTAGGTTTAGGGTTGGGGTTCAGGTAATGTTAGGTTTAGTGTAAGGGTAAGGGTTAGTGTTAGGGTTAGGGTTAGGGTTAGGGTAAGGGTAAGGGTTAGGGTAAGGGTTAGGGTTTGGTTAGGTGTTAGGGTTAGGGTTAGGGTTAGGTTTAGGGTTAGGGTTAGGGTAAGGGTAAGGGTTAGGTTTAGGGTTAGGGTTAGGTTTAGTGGTAAGGTTAGGGTAAGGGTTGGGGTTAGGGTTAGGGTTAATGTTAAGTTTGACGTTAGGGTTAGGGTTAGGGTAAGGGTTAGGTTTAGGCTTAAGGTTGGGGGAGGGTTACGATTAGGGTTAGGGTACGGGTTAGAGTTAGGGTAAGGGTTAGGGTTCGGGGTAGGGTTAGGGTTATGGTTAGGGTAAGGGTAAGGGATAGAGTTAGGGTTAGGGTTAAGTTTGAGGTTAGGGTTAGGGTTAGAGTAAGGTTTAGGGTTGGGGTTAGGGTAAGGGTTAGGTTTAGGGTTAAGGTTGAGGTTAGGGTTAGGGTTAGAGTAAGGATTAGGGTTAGGGTTAGGGTATGGGTTAGGGTTAGGGTTAATGTTGAGGTAGGCTTACGTTTAGGGTTAGGGTACGGGTTAGGGTTAGGGTTATGTTTAGGGTTAGGGTTAGGTTAAGGTTTAGGGTTAGGGTTAGGTTTTTGATTAGGGTTAGGGAAAGGGTAAGGGTGAGGGTTAGGGTTAGGTTTAAGGTTAGGGTTAGAGTTAGGGTTAGGGTTAGGGTTAAGGTTGAGGTTAGGGTTAGTGTTAGAGTAACGTTTAGGGATAGGGTTAGGGTAAAAGTTAGGGTTAGAGTTAGGGTTAGGGTTAGAGTTAGGGTTAGGGTTAGGGTAAGGGTAAGCGTAAGTGTTAGGGTTAGGGTTAGGGTTCGGGATAGGGTAAGGTTTAGGGTTAGGGTTAGGGTTAGGTTTAGTGTTAGGATAAGGGTTAGGGTTAGGGTTAGGGTTAGTTTAAACGTAAGTGTTAGGGTTAGGGTTAGGGTTAGGGATAGGGTAAGGGTTAGGGTTAGGGTTAGGTTTAGGTTTAGGGTTAGGAAAAGTGTAAGGGTTAGGGTTAGGGTTAGGGTTACGGTTAGGGTTAAGGTTGAGGTTAGGGTTAGGGTTAGAGTAATGTTTAGGGTTAGGGTTAGGTTTAGGGTTGGGGTTAAGGTTAGGGTTAGGGTTAGGGTAAGGGTAAGGGTTAGGGTTAGGGTTAGGATTAAGGTTAGGTTTAGGGTTAGGTTTAGGTTTAGGATTAGGGTAAGGGTAAGGGTTAGGGTTAGGTTTAATGTTAGGTTTCGGGTTGGGGTTAAGGATAGGGTTGGGGTTAGGTTAAGGGTAAGGGTTAGCCTTAGGGTTAGGGTTAGGGTAAGGGTTAGGGTTAGGGTTAGGGTTAGGGTTAAGGTTAGATTTAGTCTTACGGTTAGGGTTAGGGTCAAGGTAAGGATATGTGTTAGGTTTAGGTTTAGGGTTAGGGTTAGAGTTAGGGTTAGGGTTAGATTTAGAGTAAGGGTTAGGGTAAGGGATAAGGTTAGGTTTAGGTTTCGGGTAAGGGTAAGGGTTAGGGTTAGGGTTAGGGTTAGGGTTAGGGTAAGGGTTAGGGTTAGACTTAGGGTTAGGGTAGGGGTTAGGGGAAGGTTAAGTGTTAGGGTTAGAGTTAGGGTTAGGATAAGGGTAAGGGTTAGGTTTAGGGTTAGGTGTAGGGGTTAGGGTTAGGGTTAGAGTTAAATTTAGGGTTAGGTTTAGTGTAAGGGTAAGGGTTGGGGTTAGGGTTAGTGTTAGTGTTAGGTTTAGGGTTAGGGTTAGGGTAAGGTTAAGGGTGATGGTTAGGGTTACGGTTAATGTTAGGGTTAGGGATAGGGTTAGGGTTAGGTTTAGGGTTAGGGTTAGGGTAAGGGTAAGGGTTAGAGTTAGGGTTAGGGGTAGGGTTAAGGTTAGGGTTAGGGTTAGGATTAGGGTTAGGGTAAGGCTTAGGGATAGGGTTAGTGTATGGTTTAGGTTTAGGGTTACGGTTAGGGTTAGAGTTAGGTTTAGGGTTAGGGTAAGGCTAAGGGTAAGGTTAGGGTTAGGGTTAATGCTAGGGTAAGGTTAAGGGTTAGGGTTATGGGTTAGGGTTAGGGTTACGGTTACTGTAGAGTTAGGGTTAGGGTTAGATTTAGGGTTAGGGTAAGGGTTAGGATTAGGGTTAGGGTTATTGTAAGCGTAAGTGTTAGGTTTAGGGTTAGGGTTAGGGTCAGGGTAAAGGTTAGGGATAGGTTTAGGGTTAGGGTAAGGGTAAGTTTTAGCGTTAGGGTTAGGGTAAGGGTTAGTGTTACTGTTAGGGAAAGGGTTAGGGTTAGGGTTAGGTTTACGGTTGGGGTTCAGGTTAGGGTTAGGGTTACTGTGAGGGTAAGGGTTAGGGTTAGGGTTAGGGTTAGGGTAAGTGTTAGGGTTAGGGTTAGGGTAAGGGTAAGGGTTAGGCTTAGGGTTAGAGTTAGGGGTTAGGGTTAGGGTTAGGGTTAGGATGAGGGTAAGGGTTAGGATTAGGTTTAGGGTTAGGGTTAGGGTTAGGGTTAGGGTGAGGGTAAGGGTTAGGGTTAGGTTTAGGGGTAGGGTTAATGTAAGGGTTAGGGTTAGGGTTAAGGTTAAGGTTGAGGTTAGGGTGACGTTTAGGGTTAGAGTACAGGTTAGGGTTATGGTAAGGTTAGGGTTAGGGATAGTGTTAGGGTTAAGGTTAGGGTGAGGGTAAGGGGTAGAGTTAGGGTTAAGGTTAAGGTTAAGGTTGAGTTTAGGGTTAGGTTTAGAGTAAGGTTTAGGGATAGGGTAAGGTTTAGGGTTAGGGTAAGTGTTAGGGTTAGGTTTAGCGTTAGGGTTAGGGTTAGGGATTAGGGTTAGGGTTAGGGTTAGGGTAAGGGTAAGGTTAGGGGTAGGTTTAGGGTTAGGTTTAGGATTAGTGTTAGGGTTAATGTTGAAGGTAGGGTTAGGGTTAGGGTTAGAGTAAGGGTTAGGGTTAGGGTTAGGGTTCAGGTTAGGGGTTAGGATTAGGGTTATAGTTAGGGTTAGGGGTTAGTGTTAGGGTGAGTGTTAGGGTAGGGTTAGGTTTAGGGTAAGAATTAGGGTAAGGGTAAAGTTTAGGGTTATTGTTAAGGTTAGGGTTAAGGTTAGGGTTAGGGTAAGGGTTAGGTATAGGGTTAGAATTAGGGTAAGGGTAAGTGTTAGGGTTAGGGTTAGGGTTAGGGTAAGTTTTAGGGTAAGGGTTAGGGTCAGGGTTAGGTTTAGGATTAGGTTTCAGGTTAGGCTTAGGGTTAGGGTAAGGGTAAGGTTCAGGGTTAGGGTTAGGGTAAGTGTTAGGGTTAGGGTTAGGGTTAGGGTTAGGTTAAGGGTAAGGGTTATGGTTAGCGTTAGGGTTAGGGTTAGGGGTCAGGGTTAGGGTTAGGGTTAGGTTTAGGGTTTCGGTTAGGGTAAGAGTAAGGGTTAGGGTTAGGTTTAGGGTTAGGTTTAGGGTTAGGGTTAGGGTAAGGGTTATTGTTAGGGTTAGGGTTAGAGTTAGGGTTACGGGTGATGTTAGGGTTAGGGTTAGGGTAAGGTTTAGGGTTAGGGTTAAGTTTGAGTTTAGTGTTACGTTTAGGGTTAGGGTACAGGTTAGGGTTAGGGTAAGGTTTAGGGTTAGGGGTAGGGTTAGGGTTAGTGTTAGGGTAAGGGTAAGGGGTAGGGTTAGGTTTAGGGTTAAGGTTGAGGCTAGGGTTAGGGTTAGAGTAAGGTTTAGGGTTAGGGTAAGGGTTAGGGTTAGGGTTGGGGTTAGGGTTAGATTTAGAGTTAGGGTTAGGGTAAGGGTAAGGGTTAAGGTTAGGGCTTAGGGTTAGTGGTAGGGTTAGGTTAAGGGTTAGGGTTAGGATTAGGATAAGGGTTAGGGTTAGGGTAAGGAAAGTGTTAGGGTTAGGATTAGGTGTAGCGTAAGGGTAAGGGTAAGCGTTAGGGTTATGGTTAGGTTTAGGTTTAGGATTGGGGTTAAGGTTAGGTTTAGGGTTAGGGTAACGGTTAGGGTTAGTGTTAGGGTTAGGGTTAGGGTAAGAGTTAGGTTTAGGGTGAGGGTTAGGGTTAGGGTAAGGGTAAGGGTTAGGTTTAGGGTTAGGGTTAAGTGTTAGGGTTAGGGTTAGTGTTAGGGTTAGGGTTAGAGTTAGGGTGAGGGTAAGGGTAAGGTTTAGGGTTAGGGTTAGAGTTAGGTTTAGGGTTAGGGTTAGGGAAAGGGTAAGTGTTTGGGTTATGGTTAGGGTAAGGTTTAGGGTTAGGGTTAGGGGAAGGGTTAGGTTTAGGGTTATGGTTATCATTAAGTTTAGGGTTAGGGTTAGGGTAAGGGTAAGGTTAAGGTTTAGGGTTAGGGTTACGGTTACGATTAGGGTTAGGGGTTAGGGTTTGTGTTAGGTTTAGGGTTAGGGTTAGGGTAAGGATAAGAGTTAGGGTTAGGGTTAGGGTTAGGGTTAGTGTTAGGGTTAGGGTAAGTGTTAGGGTTAGGGTTCGGGTTATTGTTAGGGTTAGGGTAAGGGTAAGTGTTAGGGTTAGAGTTAGGGTTAGGGTAAGTGTTAGAGTAAGGGTTAGGGTTAGGGTTAGGTTTAGGGTTGAGGTTAAGATTAAGGTTAGGGTTAGGGAAAGGGCAAGGGTTACGGTTAGGGTAAGCGTTAGGGTTAGGTGAAGGGTTAGGGTTAGGGTTGGCGTTAGTGTTAGAGTTAGGGTTAGGGTTAGGGCAAGGTAAGGGTTAGGGTTATGGTTAGGGTTAGGGTGAGGGTAAGGGTTAGGGTTAGGGGTTAGGGTTAGTGTTAGGGTTAGGTTAAGGTTTAGGTTTAGGGTTAGGGTTAGATTAGGGTTAGGATAAGGGTTAGGGTTAGGGTTAGGGTAAGGGAAAGTGTTAGGGTTAGGGTTAGGTTTAGCGTTAGGGTAAGGGTACGGGTCAGGGTTAGGGTTAGGGTTAGGTTTAGGATTGGGGTTAAGGTTAGGGTTAGGGTAGGGTAACGGTAAGGGTTAGGGTTAGGGTTAGGGTTATGTGTTAGGATTAGGGTTAGTGTTAGGGTTAGGTTAGAGTTAGGGTGAGGGTAAGGGTAAGGTTTAGGGTTTGGCTTAGGGTTAGGTTTAGGCTTAGGGTTAGGGAAAGGGTAAGGGTTAGGGTTAGGGTTAGGGTTAAGGTTAGGGTTAGGGTTAGGGTTTCGGTTAGGGTTAGGGTGAGGTTTAGGGTTAGGGTTTGGGTAAGGGTAAGGATTAGGATTAGGGTAGGTTTAGGGAAAGGGTATGGGTTAGGGTTAGTGTTAGGGTAAGGATCAGGGTTAGGTTTAGGGTTAGGGTAAGGGTTAGGTTTAGGGTTATGGTTAGCAATAAATTTAGGGTTAGTGTTAGGGTAAGGGTAAAGTTAAGGCTTAGGCTTAGGGTTAGGGTTACGGTTAGAGTTAGGGGTTAGGGTTAGTGTTAGGTTTAGGGTTAGGGTTAGGGTAAGGATAAGAGTTAGGGTTAGGGTTAGGGTTAGTGTTAGGGTTAGGGTAAGTGTTACGGTTAGGGTTAGGGTAAGGGTAAGTGTTAGGGATGGGGTTAGGATTCGGGTTTGGGTAAGTGTTAGGGTACGGGTAAGGGTTAGGGTTAGGTTAGGGTTGAAGTTAAGGTTAAGGTTAGGGATAGGGTAAGGGTAAGAGTTAGGTTTAGGGTAGCGTTAGGGTTTGGGTAAGGGTTAGGGTTAGGGTAAGGGTAAGGTTAGGGTTAGGGTAAGGGTAAGGTTAGGGTTAGGGTTATGGATAGGGTTAGGGGTTAGGGTTAGGGTAAGGGTAAGGTTTAGGGTTATTGATAGGGTTAGGGTTAAGGTAAGGGTTAAGGTAAGTGTAAGGGTTAGGGATAGGTTTAGGGTTAGGGTTAGGGTAACGGTAAGTGTTAAGGTTTGGGTTTGGGTTAGGGTTAGGGTAAGGGTTAGGGTTAGGGTTAGGTTTAGGGTTAGGTTTAGGGTTAGGGTTTGGGTTAGGGTTAGGGTTAGGTTTAGGGTTAGGCTTAATTTTTAGGATTAGGATTAGTGTTAGGTTTAGGATTAGAGTTAGGGTGAGGGTAAGGATAAGGTTTAGGTTTAGGGTTAGGGTTAGATTTAGGGTTAGGGTTAGGGAAAGGGTTAAGGTTAGGGTTAGGGTTAGGGTTAAGGTTAGGGTTAGGGTTAGGTTTGGGGTTAGGGTTAGTTTAGGGTTAGGGTTTGGGTAAGGGTCAGGGTTAGGGTTAGGTTAGGTTTAGGGAAAGGTTATGGTTTAGGGTTAGGGTTAGGGTTAGGGTAAGGATTATGGTCAGGGTTAGGGTTAGGGTAAGGGTTAGGTTTAGGGTTATGGTTAGCATTAAGGTTAGGGTTAGGGTTAGAGTAAGAGTAAGGGTAATGGTTAGGGTTAGTGTTAGGGTTACGGTTATGGTTAGGGGTTAGGGTTAGTGTTAGGTTTAGGGTAAGTGTTAGGGTTAGGGTTAGGGTTAGAGTAAGGGTGTTAGGGTTAGGGTTAGGGTTAGGGTTAGGGTAAGTGTTAGGGTAGGGTTAGGGTTAGGGTTAGGTTTAGGGTTGAGGTTAAGGTTAAGGTTAGGTTTAGGGTAAGGGTAAGGGGTAGGGTTAGGGTATGCGTTAGGGTTAGGGTAAGGGTTAGGGTTATGATAAGGATAAGGGTAAGCGTTAGGGTTAGGGTAAGGGTTAGGGTTAGGGTAAGGGTAAGGGTTAGGGTTAGGGTTAGGATTAGGGTTAGGGATTAGGGTTAGGGTATGGTTAAGATTTAGGGTTATTAGGGTTAAGGTTAAGGTTAGGGTTAGGGTAAGGGTAAGTGGTAGGGATAGGTTTAGGGTTAGGGGTAGGGTTAGGGTTAGGGTTAGGGTTAGGGTTAGGGTAAGGGTAAGTTAGAGTTAGGGTTAGGTGTAGGGTAACAGTAATTATTAGGGTTAGTGTTAGGGTTAGGGTTAGGGTAAGGGTTAGGGATAGGGTTAGTGTTAGGGTAAGGGTAAGTTTAGGGTTAAGGTTAGGGTTACGGTTTTGGTTAGGGTTTGGGTAAGTGTTAGGGTAAGGGTTAGGGTTAGAGTTAGGTTTAGGGTTGGGGTTTAGGTAATGTTAGGGATAGGGTCAGGGTAAGGATTTGGTTAGGGTTAGGTTTAGGGTAAGTGTTAGGGTTAGGGTTAGGTTTAGGTTAAGGGTAAGGGTTAAGGTTAGCGTTAGGGTTAGGGGTTAGGGTTAGGGTTAGGTTTAGGGGTAGTGTTAGGTTATGGGTAAGGTTTAGGTTTAGGGTTAGGGTTAGGTTTAGGGTTAGGGTTAGGGTAAGGTTTAGGGTTAGGGTTAAGGTTGACATTAGGGTTAGGGTTAGGGTAAGGGTTAGGGTTAGGGTTAGGGTTAGGGTTAGAGTTAGGGTTAGGGTTAGGGTAAGGGTAAGGGTTAGGGTTAGGTTTAGGGTTAGGATAAGGGTTAGCGTTAGGGTTAGGGTCAGTGTAAGCGTAAGTGTTAGGGTTAGGGTTAGGGTTAGGTATAGGGTAAGGGTTACGGTTAGGGTTAGGGTTAGGTTTAGGGTTGGGGTTAAGGTTAGGGTTAGGGTCAGGGTAAGGGTAAGGGTTAGGGTTAGGGTTAGGGTTAAGGTTAGGGTTAAGGTTAGGGTTAGGGTTCGGTTTAGGGTTAGGATTAGGGTAAGGGTAAGGGTTAGGGTTAGGTTTAGGGTTAGGTTTAGGGTTGGGGTTAAGGTTAGGTGTGGGGTTAGTTTAAGGGTAAGCATTAGCGTTAGGGTTAGGGTTAGGGTAAGGGTTAGGGTTAGGGTAAGGGTTAGGGTTAGGGTTAGGGTAGTTTTAGGGTTAGGGATAGATTTAGGGTTACAGTAAGGGTTAGGGGTAGGGTTAGGGTTATTGTAAGCATAAGTGTTAGGGTTAGGGTTAGGGTAAAGTTTAGGGATAGGGAAATGGTTAGGGTTAGGTTAGGTTTAGGGTTGGGGTTTAGGTTAGGTTTAGGGTTAGGGTAATTGTAAGTGTTAGGGTTAGGGTTAGGGGTAGGGTTAGGGTTAGGGTAAGTGTTAGGGTTAGGGTTAGGGTTAGGGTAAGGGTAAGTGTTAGGGCTAGGGTTAGGTTTAGCGTTAGGGTAAGGGCAAGGCTTAGGGTTTGGGTTAGGGTTAGGTTTAGGAATGGGGTTACGGTTAGAGTTAGGGTTAGGGTAACGGTAAGGGGTAGGGTTAATGTTAGGGTTAGGGTAAGGGTAAGGGATAGGTTTAGGGTTAGGGTTAAGTGTTAGGGTTAGGGTTAGTGTTAGGGTTAGGGTGAGGATAAGGGTAAGGTTTAGGGTTAGGGTTATGGTTAGGTTTAGGGTTAGGGTTAGGGAAAGCATAAGGGTTAGGGTTAGGGTTAGGTTTAAGGTTAAGGTTAGGGTTAGGGTTAGGGTTAGGTTTAGGGTTAGGGTTTGGGTAACGGTAAGGGTTAGGGTTAGGGTTAGTGTTAGGGTTAGGGTAAGGGTTAGGTTTAGGGTTAGGGTTAGGGTTAGGGTTAGGGTTAGGTTTAGGGTTAGGGTTTGGTTTAGGGTTAGGGTTAGGGTTAGGGTTAGGGTTAGGGTTAAGTTTGAGTTTAGTGTTACGTTTAGGGTTAGGTTACAGGTTAGGGTTAGGGTAAGGTTTAGGGTTAGGGGTAGGGTTAGGGTTAGTGTTAGGGTAAGGGTAAGGGGTAGGGTTAGGTTTAGGGTTAAGGTTGAGGTTAGGGTAAGGGTTAGGGTTAGGTTAGGTTTAGGGAAAGGTTATGGTTTAGGGTTAGGGTTAGGGTTAGGGTAAGGATTAGGGTCAGGGTTAGGGTTAGGGTAAGGGTTAGGTTTAGGGTTAGGGTTAGCATTAAGTTTAGGGTTAGGGTTAGAGTAATGGTAAGGGTAAGGTTTAGGGTTAGGGTTAGGGTTACGGTTATGGTTAGGGGTTAGGGTTATTGTTAGGTTTAGGGTTAGGGTTATGGTTAGGTTTAGGGTTAGGGTTAGGGAAAGCGTAAGGGTTAGGGTTAGGGTTAGATTTAGGGTTGGGGTTAAGGTTAGGTTTGGGGTTAGTTTAAGGGTAAGCATTAGCGTTAGGGTTAGGGTTAGGGTAAGGGTTAGGGTTAGGGTTAGGGTAGGGTTAGGGTTAAATTTAAGGTTACAGTAAGGGTTAGGGTTAGGGTTAGGGTTATTGTAAGCGTAAGTGTTAGGGTTAGGGTTAGGTTTAGGGTAAAGTTTAGGGATAGGGTTAGGGTTAGGGTAAGGGTAAGTGTTAGCCTTAGGGGAAGGGTTAGGGTTAGGGTAAGTGTTAGGGAAAGGGTTAGGTTAGGTTAGGTTTAGGGTTGGGGTTTAGGTTAGGGTCAGGGTTAGGGTAATTTTAAGTGTTAGGGTTAGGGTTAGGGTTAGGGTTAGGGTAAGTGTTAGGGATAGGGCTAGGGTAAGGGTAAGTGTTAGGGTTAGGGTTAGGTTTAGCGTTAGGGTAAGGGTTAGGGTTAGGGTTTGGGTTAGGGTTAGGGTGAGGGTAAGGGTAACGTTTAGGGTTAGGGTTATGGTTAGGTTTAGGGTTAGGGTTAGGGAAAGCGTAATGGTGAGGTTTTGGGTTAGGTTTAAGGATAGGGTTAGGTTTAGGGTTACGTTTAGGGTTAGGGTTTGGGTAACGGTAAGGGTTAGGGTTAGGGTTAGGGTTAGGGTAAGGGTTGGTTTTGGGTTAGGGTTACGGTTAGAGTTAGGTTAGGGTTAGGGTAAGGATAAGATTTAGGGTTAGGGTTAGGGTTAGGGTAAGGGTACGGGTTAGGGTTAGGGTTATGTTTAGGGTAAGTTTAGGGTTAGGGTTAGGGTAAGGGTTAGGGTTAGGGTTAGGGTTAGGTTTAGCGTTAGTGTTTGGGTAAGGGTAAGGGTTAGGGTTATGGTTAGGGTAGGTTTAGGGATAGGGTAAGTGTTAGGGTTAGGGTTACGGTTAGTTTTGGGTTAGCGTTATTGTAAGCGTAAGGATTAGGGTTAGGGTTAATGTTAGGTTTAGGGTTAGGGTTAGAGTAAGGGTTAGGGTTAGGGTTAGGGTTAGGGTTAGGTTTAGGGTTGGGGTTAGAGTAATGGTAAGGGTTAGGGTTAGGGTTAGGGTTAGGTTTAGGATTAGGGTTTAGGTAAGGGTAAGGGTTAGGTTTAGGGTTAGGGTTAATTGTTAGGATTAGGATTAGTGTTAGGGTTAGGATTGGAGTTAGGGTGAGGGTAAGGATAAGGTTTAGGGTTAGGGTTAGGGTTAGGGTAAGTGTTAGGGTAGGGTTAGGGTTAGGGTTAGGTTTAGGGTTGAGGTTAAGGTTAAGGTTACGTTTAGGGTAAGGGTAAGGGGTAGGGTTAGGGTAAGCGTTAGGGTTAGGGTAAGGGTTAGGGTTATGATAAGGATAAGGGTAAGCTTTAGGTTAGGTAAGGGTTAGGGTTAGGGTAAGGGTAAGGGTTAGGGTTAGGGTTAGGTTTAGGGTTAGGGGTTAGGGTTAGGGTAAGTGTAAGATTTAGGGTTATTAGGGTTAGGGTTAAGGTTTGGGTTAGGGTAAGGGTAAGTGTTAGGGATAGGGTTAGGGTTAGGGGTAGGGTTAGGGTTAGGGTTAGGGTTAGGGTTATTGTAAGCGTAAGTGTTAGGGTTAGAGTTAGGGTAAAGTTTAGGTATAGGGAAATGGTTAGGGTTAGGTTAGGTTTAGGGTTGGGGTTTAGGTTAGGGTTAGGGTTAGGGTAATTGTAAGTGTTAGGGTTAGGGTTAGGGGTAGGGTTAGGGTTAGGGTAAGTGTTAGGGTTAGGGTTAGGGTTAGGGTAAGGGTAAGTGTTAGGGCTAGGGTTAGGTTTAGCGTTAGGGTAAGGGCAAGGTTTAGGGTTTGGGTTAGGGTTAGGTTTAGGATTGGGGTTACGGTTAGAGTTAGGGTTAGGGTAACGGTAAGCGGTAGGGTTAGGGTTAGGGTTAGGGTAAGGGTAAGGGATAGGTTTAGGGTTAGGGTTAAGTGTTAGGGTTAGGGTTAGTGTTAGGGTTAGGGTGAGGGTAAGGGTAAGGTTTAGGGTTAGGGTTATGGTTAGGTTTAGGGTTAGGGTTAGGGAAAGCGTAAGTGTTAGGGTTATGGTTAGGTTTAAGGTTAAGGTTAGGGTTAGGGTTAGGGTTAGGTTTAGGGTTAGGGTTTGGGTAACGGTAAGGGTTAGGGTTAGGGTTAGGGTTAGGGTTAGGGTAAGGGTTAGGTTTAGGGTTAGGGTTAGGGTTAGGGTTAGTGTTAGGTTTAGGGTTAGTGTTTGGGTAAGGATAAGGGTTAGGGTTAAAGTTAGGGTAGGTTTAGGGATAGGGTAAGGTCTAGGGTTAGGAATACGGTTAGGTTTGGGTTAGGGTTAGGGTAAGCGTAAGGATTAGGGTTAGGGTTAATGTTAGGTTTTGGGTTAGGGTTAGAGTAAGGGTTAGGGTTAGGGTTAGGTTTAGGGTTGGGTTTAGGGTTAGGGTTTGGGTTAGGGTTAGGGTTAGGTTTAGGGTTAGGGTTAATTGTTAGGATTAGGAATAGTGTTAGGTTTAGGATTAGAGTTAGGGTGAGGGTAAGGATAAGGTTTAGGGTTAGGGTTAGGATTAGGTTTAGGGTTAGGGTTAGGGAAAGGGTTAAGGTTAGGGTTAGGGTTAGGGTTAAGGTTAGGGTTAGGGTTAGGTTTGGGGTTAGGGTTAGTTTAGGGTTAGGGTTTGGGTAAGGGTAAGGGTTAGGGTTAGGTTAGGTTTAGGGAAAGGTTATGGTTTAGGGTTAGGGTTAGGGTTAGGGTAAGGATTAGGGTCAGGGTTAGGGTTAGGGTAAGGTTTAGGATTAGGGTTATGGTTAGCATTAAGTTTAGGGTTAGGGTTAGAGTAAGGGTAAGGGTAAGGTTTAGGGTTAGGGTTAGGGTTACGGTTATGGTTAGGGGTTAGGGTTATTGTTAGGTTTAGGGTTAGGGTTATGGTTAGGTTTAGGGTTAGGGTTAGGGAAAGCGTAAGGGTTAGGGTTAGGGTTAGGTTTAGGGTTGGGGTTAAGGTTAGGTTTGGGGTTAGTTTAAGGGTAAGCATTAGCGTTAGGGTTAGGGTTAGGGTAAGGGTTAGGGTTAGGGTTAGGGTAGGGTTAGGGTTAGATTTGGGGTTACAGTAAGGGTTAGGGTTAGGGTTAGGGTTATTGTAAGCGTAAGTGTTAGGGTTAGGGTTAGGTTTAGGGTAAAGTTTAGGGATAGGGTTAGGGTTAGGGTAAGGGTAAGTGTTAGCCTTAGGGGTAGGGTTAGGGTTAGGGTAAGTGTTAGGGAAAGGGTTAGGTTAGGTTAGGTTTAGGGTTGGAGTTTAGGTTAGGGTCAGGGTTAGGGTAATTGTAAGTGTTAGGGTTAGGGTTAGGGTTAGGGTTAGGGTAATTGTTAGGGATAGAGTTAGGGTAAGGGTATGTGTTAGGGTTAGGGTTAGGTTTAGCGTTAGGGTAAGGGTAAGGGTTAGGGTTTGGGTTAGGGTTAGGTTTAGGATTATGGTTATGGTTAGAGTTAGGGTTAGGGTAACGGTAAGGGTTAGGGTTAGGGTTACGGTTAGGGTAAGAGTTAGGGTTAGGGTTAGGGTTAGGGTTAAGGTAAGGGTAAGGGATAGGTTTAGGGTTAGGGTTAAGTGTTAGGGTTAGGGTTAGTGTTAGAGTTAGGGTGAGGGTAAGGGTAAGGTTTAGGGTTAGGGTTATGGTTATGTTTAGGGTTAGGGTTAGGGAAAGCGTTATGGTGAGGTTTTGGGTTAAGTTTAAGGTTAGGGTTAGGGTTAGGGTTATGTTTAGGGTTAGGGTTTGGGTAACGGTAAGGGTTAGGGTTAGGGTTAAGGTTAGGTTTAGGGTAAGGGTTAGGTTTAGGGTTAGGGTTACGGTTAGAGTTAGGTTAGGGTTAGGGTAAGGATAAGATTTAGGGTTAGGGTTAGGGTTAGGGTAAGGGTTAGGGGTTAGGGTTAGGGTTATGTTTAGGGTAAGTTTAGGGTTAGGGTTAGGGTAAGGGTTAGGGGTTAGGGTTAGGATTAGGTTTAGGGTTAGTGTTTGAGTAAGGGTAAGGGTTAGGGTTATGGTTAGGGTAGGTTTAGGGATAGGGTAAGTGTTAGGGTTAGGGTTACGGTTAGTTTTGGGTTAGCGTTATTGTAAGCGTAAGGATTAGGGTTAGGGTTAATGTTATGTTTAGGGTTAGGGTTAGAGTAAGGGTTAGGGTTAGGGTTAGGGTTAGGTTTAGGGTTGGGGTTAGAGTAATGGTAAGGGTTAGGGTTAGGGTTAGGGTTAGGTTTAGGTTTAGGGTTTGGGTAAGGGTAAGGGTTAGGTTTAGGGTTAGGGTTAATTGTTAGTATTAGGATTAGTGTTAAGGTTAGGATTAGAGTTAGGGTGAGGGTAAGGATAAGGTTTAGGGTTAGGGTTAGGGTTAGGGTTATTGTAAGCGTAAGTGTTAGGGTTAGGGTTAGGGTAAAGTTTAGGTATAGGGAAATGGTTAGGGTTAGGTTAGGTTTAGGGTTGGGGTTTAGGTTAGGGTTAGGGTTAGGGTAATTGTAAGTGTTAGGGTTAGGGTTAGGGGTAGGGTTAGGGTTAGGGTAAGTGTTAGGGTTAGGGTTAGGGTTAGGGTAAGGGTAAGTGTTAGGGCTAGGGTTAGGTTTAGCGTTAGGGTAAGGGCAAGGTTTAGGGTTTGGGTTAGGGTTAGGTTTAGGATTGGGGTTACGGTTAGAGTTAGGGTTAGGGTAACGGTAAGCGGTAGGGTTAGGGTTAGGGTTAGGGTAAGGGTAAGGGATAGGTTTAGGGTTAGGGTTAAGTGTTAGGGTTAGGGTTAGTGTTAGGGTTAGGGTGAGGGTAAGGGTAAGGTTTAGGGTTAGGGTTATGGTTAGGTTTAGGGTTAGGGTTAGGGAAAGCATAAGTGTTAGGGTTATGGTTAGGTTTAAGGTTAAGGTTAGGGTTAGGGTTAGGGTTAGGTTTAGGGTTAGGGTTTGGGTAACGGTAAGGGTTAGGGTTAGGGTTAGGGTTAGGGTTAGGGTAAGGGTTAGGTTTAGGGTTAGGGTTAGGGTTAGGGTTAGTGTTAGGTTTAGGGTTAGTGTTTGGGTAAGGGTAAGGGTTAGGGTTAAAGTTAGGGTAGGTTTAGGGATAGGGTAAGGTCTAGGGTTAGGGATACGGTTAGGTTTGGGTTAGGGTTAGGGTAAGCGTAAGGATTAGGGTTAGGGTTAATGTTAGGTTTTGGGTTAGGGTTAGAGTAAGGGTTAGGGTTAGGGTTAGGTTTAGGGTTGGGTTTAGGGTTAGGGTTTGGGTTAGGGTTAGGGTTAGGTTTAGGGTTAGGGTTAATTGTTAGGATTAGGAATAGTGTTAGGTTTAGGATTAGAGTTAGGGTGAGGGTAAGGATAAGGTTTAGGGTTAGGGTTAGGATTAGGTTTAGGGTTAGGGTTAGGGAAAGGGTTAAGGTTAGGGTTAGGGTTAGGGTTAAGGTTAGGGTTAGGGTTAGGTTTGGGGTTAGGGTTAGTTTAGGGTTAGGGTTTGGGTAAGGGTAAGGGTTAGGGTTAGGTTAGGTTTAGGGAAAGGTTATGGTTTAGGGTTAGGGTTAGGGTTAGGGTAAGGATTAGGGTCAGGGTTAGGGTTAGGGTAAGGTTTAGGATTAGGGTTATGGTTAGCATTAAGTTTAGGGTTAGGGTTAGAGTAAGGGTAACGGTAAGTTTTAGGGTTAGGGTTAGGGTTACGGTTATGGTTAGGGGTTAGGGTTATTGTTAGGTTTAGGGTTAGGGTTATGGTTAGGTTTAGGGTTAGGGTTAGGGAAAGCGTAAGGGTTAGGGTTAGGGTTAGGTTTAGGGTTGGGGTTAAGGTTAGGTTTGGGGTTAGTTTAAGGGTAAGCATTAGCGTTAGGGTTAGGGTTAGGGTAAGGGTTAGGGTTAGGGTTAGGGTAGGGTTAGGGTTAGATTTGGGGTTACAGTAAGGGTTAGGGTTAGGGTTAGGGTTATTGTAAGCGTAAGTGTTAGGGTTAGGGTTAGGTTTAGGGTAAAGTTTAGGGATAGGGTTAGGGTTAGGGTAAGGGTAAGTGTTAGCCTTAGGGGTAGGGTTAGGGTTAGGGTAAGTGTTAGGGAAAGGGTTAGGTTAGGTTAGGTTTAGGGTTGGAGTTTAGGTTAGGGTCAGGGTTAGGGTAATTGTAAGTGTTAGGGTTAGGGTTAGGGTTAGGGTTAGGGTAATTGTTAGGGATAGGGTTAGGGTAAGGGTATGTGTTAGGGTTAGGGTTAGGTTTAGCGTTAGGGTAAGGGTAAGGGTTAGGGTTTGGGTTAGGGTTAGGTTTAGGATTATGGTTATGGTTAGAGTTAGGGTTAGGGTAACGGTAAGGGTTAGGGTTAGGGTTACGGTTAGGGTAAGAGTTAGGGTTAGGGTTAGGGTTAGGGTTAAGGTAAGGGTAAGGGATAGGTTTAGGGTTAGGGTTAAGTGTTAGGGTTAGGGTTAGTGTTAGAGTTAGGGTGAGGGTAAGGGTAAGGTTTAGGGTTAGGGTTATGGTTAGGTTTAGGGTTAGGGTTAGGGAAAGCGTTATGGTGAGGTTTTGGGTTAAGTTTAAGGTTAGGGTTAGGGTTAGGGTTATGTTTAGGGTTAGGGTTTGGGTAACGGTAAGGGTTAGGGTTAGGGTTAAGGTTAGGTTTAGGGTAAGGGTTAGGTTTAGGGTTAGGGTTACGGTTAGAGTTAGGTTAGGGTTAGGGTAAGGATAAGATTTAGGGTTAGGGTTAGGGTTAGGGTAAGGGTTAGGGGTTAGGGTTAGGGTTATGTTTAGGGTAAGTTTAGGGTTAGGGTTAGGGTAAGGGTTAGGGTTAGGGTTAGGGTTAGGTTTAGGGTTAGTGTTTGAGTAAGGGTAAGGGTTAGGGTTATGGTTAGGGTAGGTTTAGGGATAGGGTAAGTGTTAGGGTTAGGGTTACGGTTAGTTTTGGGTTAGCGTTATTGTAAGCGTAAGGATTAGGGTTAGGGTTAATGTTAGGTTTAGGGTTAGGGTTAGAGTAAGGGTTAGGGTTAGGGTTAGGGTTAGGGTTAGGTTTAGGGTTGGGGTTAGAGTAATGGTAAGGGTTAGGGTTAGGGTTAGGGTTAGAGTTAGGGTGAGGGTAAGGATAAGGTTTAGGGTTAGGGTTAGGGTTAGGGTTACGGTAAGTGTTAGGGTAGGGTTAGGGTTAGGGTTAGGTTTAGGGTTGAGGTTAAGGTTAAGGTTACTGTTAGGGTAAGGGTAAGGGGTAGGGTTAGGGTAAGCGTTAGGGTTAGGGTAAGGGTTAGGGTTATGATAAGGATAAGGGTAAGCTTTAGGTTAGGTAAGGGTTAGGGTTAGGGTAAGGGTAAGGGTTAGGGTTAGGGTTAGGATTAGGGTTAGGGGTTAGGGTTAGGGTAAGGGTAAGATTTAGGGTTATTAGGGTTAGGGTTAAGGTTAGGGTTAGGGTAAGGGTAAGTGTTAGGGATAGGGTTAGGGTTAGGGCTAGGGTTAGGGTTAGGGTTAGGGTTAGGGTAAGGGTAAGTTAGGGTTAGGGTTAGGGTTAGGGTTAGGGTAACGG
>JANJXV010001263.1:112500-125000 GCA_024803745.1 Megascapheus bottae | reverse complement strand
TTAGGGTTAGGGTTAGGGTAAGGGTTAGGGTTAGGGTTAAGGTTGGGGTAGGGTTACGGTTAGGGTTAGGGTATGGGTTAGGGTTAGGGTAAGGGTTAGGGGTAGGGTTAGGGTTAGGGTAAGGGTAAGGGATAGAGTTAGGGTTAGGGTAAGTTTGAGGTTAGGGTTAAGGTTACAGGAAGGTTTAGGTTTAGGGTTAGGCTAAGGGTTAGGGTTATTGTTAAGGTTGAGGTTAGGGTTAGGGTTAGAGTAATGTTTAGGGTTAGGGTTAGGGTAAGGGTTATGGTTAGGGTTAAGGTTAAGGTAGGGTTACGTTTAGGGTTAGGTATGGGTTAGGGTTAAGGTTATGGTTAGGGTTAGGGTTAGGGTTATGGTAAGGGTTAGGGTTAGGGGTTAATGTTAGTGTTAGTGTTAGGTTAAGGGTTAGGGTTAGGGTTAGGGTTAGGATTAGGTTTAGGGAAAGTGTAAGGGTGAGGGTTAGGGTTAGGTTTAAGGTTAGGGTTAGGGTTAAGGTTGAGATTAGGGTTAGGGTTAGAGTAAGGTTTAGGGTTAGGGTTAGGGTAAGGTTTATGTTTAGGGTACAGGTTAGGGTTAGGGTTAGGGTTAGGGTAAGGGTAAGGGGTAGGGTTAGGGTTAGAGTTAAGGTTGAGGTAAGGATTAGGTTTAGAGTAAGGTTTAGGGTTAGTGTAAGGCTTAGGGTTAGGGTTAGGGTTAGTGTTATGGTAAGATTTAGGGTTAGGTATAGGGTTAGGGTTAGGGTTAGGGTAAGAGTAAGGGTTAGGGTTAGTGTTAGTGTTAGGGTACGAGTTAATGTTAGGTATAGGGTTAGTGTTAGGGTTAGGGTTAGGGTAAGAGTAAGGGTTAGGTTTAGGGTAAGCGTTAGGTTTAGGGTAAGGGTTAGGGTAAGTTTTAAGGTTGACATTAGGGTTAGGGTTAGGGTAAGGGTTAGGGTTAGGGTTAAGGTTGAGTTTAGGGTTAGGGTTAGAGTAAGATTTAGGGTTAGGATAAGGGTTAGGGTTAGGGTTAGGGTTAGGGTTAGAGTTAGGGTTAGGGTTAAGGTTAGGGTTAGGGTTAGGTTTAGGGTAAGGGTAAGGGTTACGGTTAGGTTTAACGTTAGGGTTAGGGTTAGTTTTAGGGTTAGGTGTATTGTTAGGGTTAGGGTAAGATTAAGGGTTAGGTTTAGGGTTAGTGTTATGGTTAAGATTAGTGTTATGGTTAGGTTTAGGGTTAGGGTTAGATTTAAGATTAGGGTTAGGGTAAGGATTCAGGTTAGGGTTAGGTTTAGGGTTATGGTTAAGGTTAGGGTTAGGGGTTAGTGTTAGTGTTAGGGTTAGGTTAAGGGTTAGGGTTAGGGTTAGGGTTAGGGTTAGGATAAGTGTTAGGGTTAGGGTTAGGGTAAGTGAAAGTGTTAGGGTTAGGGTTAGGTTTATCGTTAGGGTAAGGCTAAGGGATAGGGTTAGGGTTAGGTTTAGGTTTATGATTTGGGTTAAGGTTAGGGTTAGGGTTAGGGTAACGGTAAGGGTTAGGGTTAGGGTTAGGTTTAGGTTAAGATTTAGGGTTAGAGTTAGGTTTAGGGTTAGGGTAAGGGTAAGGGTTAGGTTTAGGGTTAGGGTTAGGGTTAGGGTTAGGGTTAAGGTTGACGTTAGGATTAGGGTTAGGGTAAGTGTTAGGGTTAGGGTTAGGGTTAAGGTTGAGGTTAGGGTTAGGGTACAGGTTAGGGTTATGGTTAGGGTTAGGGTAAGGGAAAGGGGTAGGGTTAGGGTTAGGGTTAAGGTTGAGGTTATTGTAAGGGAAAGGTTTAGGGTTAAGTTTAGGGTTAGGTTTAGGGTTAGAGTTAGGGTTAGGGTTAGGGTAAGGGTAAGGTTTAGGGTTATAGTTAGGGTTAGGGTTTGGGTAAGGGTTAGGGTTAGGGGTTAGTGTTAGTGTTAGGGTTAGGTTAAGGGTTAGGGTTAGGGTTAGTTTTAGGGTTAGGATAAGGATTAGGGTTAGCGTTAGGGTAAGGGAAAGTGTTAGGGTTAGGGTTCGGTTTAGACTTAGGGTAAGGGTAAGGGTTAGGGTTAAAGTTAGGGTTAGGTTTAGAATTTGGGTTATGGTTATGGTTAGGGTTAGGGTAACGGTAAGGGTTAGGGTTAGGGTTAGGGTTAGGGTTAGAGTTAGGTTTAGGGTTAGCATTAGGGTTAGGGTTAGGGTAAGGGTAAGGGTTAGGTTTAGGGTTAGGGTTAAGTGTTAGGATTAGGGTTAGTGTTAGGGTTAGGTTAGAATTAGGGTGAGGGTAAGAGTAAGGTTTAGGGTTAGGCTTGGTGTTAGGTTTAGGTTTAGGGTTAGGGTTAGGGAAAGGGTAACGGTTAGGGTTAGGTTTAGGGTTAGGGTTAGGGTTTAGGTTAGGGTTAGGGTTAGGTTTAGGGTTATGGTTGGGGTAAGGGTAAGAGTTAGGGTTAGGGTAATTGTAGGTTTAGGGAAAGGGTATGGGTTAGGGTTAGAGTTAGGGTTAGGGTAAGGATTAGGGTTAGGGTTAGGGTAAGGGATAGGTTTATGGTTATGGTTAGCATTAAGTTTAGGGTTAGGGTTAGGATAAGGGTAAGGTTAAGTGTTAGGGTTAGAGTTAGGGTTACGTTTAGGTTTAGGGGTTAGGGTTAGTGTTAGGTTTAGGGTTAGGGTTAGGGTAAGGGTAAGGGTTAGGGTTAGGTTTAGGGTTAGGGTTAAGTTTAGGGTTAGGGTTAGGGTAAGGGTTAGGTTTAGATTTAGGGTTAGGGTTAAGGTTGACGTTAGGGTTTGGGTTAGGGTAAAGGTTAGGCTTAGGGTTAGGGTTAGGTTTAGGGTTAGGGTTAAGTGTTGGGGTTAGGGTAAGGGTTAGGGTTAGGTTTAGGGTTAGGGTGAGGGTAAGTGTTAGGGATAGGGGTAGAGTTAGGGTTAGGGTTAGGGTAATGGTAAGGGTTAGGGTTAGGGTTTGGTTTAGGGTAAGGGTTAGGTTAAGGGTTAGGTTTGGGGTTAAGGTTATGGTTAAGGTTAGGGTGAGGGTTAGGGTTAGATTTAGGGTTAGGGTTTGGGTAAGGGTAAGGTTTAGGCTTAGGGTTAGTGTAGGTTTATTGAAAGGGTAAGGGTTAGGGTTAGAGTTAGGGTAAGGGTAAGCGTTAGGGTTAGGGTTATGGTTAGGGTAAGGGTTAAGTTTAGGGGTTAGGGTTAGTGTTATTGTTAGGTTTAGGGTTAGAGTTTGGGTTAGGGTTAGGGTTAGGGTAAGGTTTAGGGTTAGGGTTAGGATTAGGTTTAAGGTTGGAGGTAAGTTTAGGGTTAGGGTTAGGGTAAGTGTAAGGCTTAGGGTTAGAGTTAGCATTAGGGTAAGTGTTAGGCTTAGGGTTAGGGTTAGGGTTAGAGTTAGGATAAGTGTTAGGGTTAGGGTTAGGGTTAGGTTTAGTGCTGGGGTTAAGTTTAGGGTTAGTGTAATGGTTAGGGTTAGGGTTAGAGTTAGGGTTAGGGTTAGGGTAAGGGTAAGGTTTAGGGTTACAATTAGGGTTAGGGTTTGGGTAAGGGTTAGGGTTAGGTGTTAGTGTTAGTGTTAGGGTTAGGTTAAGGGTTAGGGTTAGGGTTAGGTTTAGGTTTAGGATAAGGTTTAGGGTTAGCGTTAGGGTAAGGGAAAGTGTTAGGGTTAGGGTTAGGTTTAGCCTTAGGGTAAGGGTAAGGGTTAGGGTTAAGGTTAGGGTTAGGTTTAGGATGTGGGTTAAGGTTAGGGTTAGGGTTAGGGTTAGGGTTAGGTAAGAGTTAGGGTTAGGGTTAGCATTAGGGTTAGGATTAGGGTAAGGGTAAGGGTTAGGTTTAGGGTTAGGGTTAAGTGTTAGGATTAGGGTTAGTGTTAGGGTTAGGTTAGAATTAGGGTGAGGGTAAGGGTAAGGTTTAGGGTTAGGGTTGGTGTTAGTTTTAGGTTTAGAGATAGGGTTAGGGAAAGGGTAACGGTTAGGGTTAGGTTTAGGGTTAGGGTTAGGGTTTGGGTTAGGGTTAGGGTTAGGTTTAGGGTTATGGTTGGGGTAAGGGTAAGAGTTAGGGTTAGGGTAAGTGTAGGTTTAGGGAAAGGGTATGGGTTAGGGTTAGAGTTAAGGTTAGGGTAAGGATTAGGGTTAGGGTTAGGGTTAGGGTAAGGGATAGGTTTATGGTTATGGTTAGCATTAAGTTTAGGGTTAGGGTTAGGATAAGGGTAAGGTTAAGTGTTAGGGTTAGGGTTAGGGTTACGTTTAGGGTTAGGGGTTAGGGTTAGTATTAGGTTTAGAGTTAGGGTTAGGGTAAGGGTAAGGGTTAGGGTTAGGTTTAGGGTTAGGGTTAAGTTTAGGGTTAGGGTTAGGGTAAGTGTTAGGTTTAGCTTTAGGGTTAGGGTTAAGGTTGACGTTAGGGTTTGGGTTAGGGTAAAGGTTAGGGTTAGGGGAAGGGTTAGGTTTAGGGTTAGGGTTAAGTGTTAGGGCTAGGGTAAGGGTTAGGGTTAGGTTTAGGGTTAGGATGAGGGTAAGTGTTAGGGATAGGGTTAGATTTATGGTTAGGGTTAGGGTAGTGGTAAGGGTTAGGTTTAGGGTTAGGTTTAGGGTAAGGGTTACGTTAAGGGTTAGGTTTGGGGTTAAGGTTATGGTTAGGTTAGGGTGAGGGTTAGGGTTAGGTTTAGGGTTAGGGTTTGGGTAAGGGTAAGGGTTAGGCTTAGGGTTAGTGTAGGTTTATTGAAAGGGTAAGGGTTAGGGTTAGGGTTAGGGTAAGGGTAAGCGTTAGGTTTAGGTTTAGGGTTAGGGTAAGGGTTAGGGTTAGGGATAGAGTTAGGTTTAGGGTTAGGTTACATGTAAGGGTTAGGGTTAGGGTTACGGTTAGGGTAAGTGTTAGGGTAAGGGTTAGGTTTAGGGTTAGGTTTAGGGTTGGGGTTCAGGTAATGTTAGGTTTAGTGTAAGGGTAAGGGTTAGGGTTAGGGGTAGGGTTAGGGTAAGGGTAAGGGTTAGGGTAAGGGTTAGGGTTTGGGTTAGGTTTAGGGTTGGGGTTAGTGTTAGGGTAAGGGTAAGGGTTAGGGTTAGGGTTAGGGTTAAGTTTGACGTTAGGGTTAGGGTTAGGGTAAGGGTTAGGTTTAGGCTTAAGGTTGGGGGAGGGTTACGATTAGGGTTAGGGTACGGGTTAGGGTTAGGGTAAGGGTTAGGGTTAGGGGTAGGGTTAGGGTTATGGTTAGGGTAAGGGTAAGGGATAGAGTTAGGGTTAGGGTTAAGTTTGAGGTTAGGGTTAGGGTTAGAGTAAGGATTAGGGTTAGGGTTAGGGTATGGGTTAGGGTTAGGGTTAAGGTTGAGGTAGGGTTACGTTTAGGGTTAGGGTACGGATTAGGGTTAGGGTTATGGTTAGGGTTAGGGTTAGGTTAAGGGTTAGGGTTAGGGTTAGGTTTTTGATTAGGGTTAGGGAAAGGGTAAGGGTGAGGGTTAGGGTTAGGTTTAAGGTTAGGGTTAGGGTTAGGGTTAGGGTTAAGGTTGAGGTTAGGGTTAGGGTTAGAGTAAGGTTTAGGGTTAGGGTTAGCATAAGGGTTAGGGTTAGGGTAAGGGTAAAGGTTAGGTTTAGGGTTAGGGTTAGAGTTACGGTAAGGGTTAGGGTTAGGGGTTAGGGTTAGTGTTAGGGTTAGGTTAAGGGTTAGGGTTAGGGTTAGTGTTAGGATAAGGGTTAGGGTTAGGGTTAGGGAAAGGCAAAGTGTTAGTATTAGGGATAGGTTTAGCGTTAGGGTAAGGGTAAGGGTTAGGTTTAGTGTTAGGGTTAAGTGTTAGGATTAGGGTTAATGTTAGGGTTAGGTTAGAGTTAGGGTGAGGGTAAGGGTAAGGTAAGGGTTAGGGTTAGGGTTAGGGTTAGAGGTTAGGGTTAGTGGTTAGAGTTAGGGTTAGGGTTAGGATAAGGGTTAGGGTTTGGTTAGAGTAAGGGAAAGTGTTAGCTTTAGGGTTAGGTTTAGCGTTAAGATAAGGGTAAGGGTTAGGTTTAGGGTTAGGGGTAGGTTTAGGATTTGTTTTAAGTTTAGGTTTAGGGTTAGGGTAACGGTAAAGGTTAGGGTTAGGATTAGGTTTAGGGTAAGAGTTAGGGTTAGGGTTAGGGTTAGGGTTACGGTTAGCGTAAGGGTAAGGTGTAGGGTTATAGTTAGGGTTAGGGTTAGGGTAAGGGTTAGGGTTAGGGGTTAGTGTTAGTGTTAGGGTTAGGTTAAGGGTTAGGGTTAGGGTTAGGGTAAGGGTTAGGGTTAGGGTTAGGTTTAGTGCTGGGCTTAAGTTTAGGTTTAGTGTAAGGGTTAGGGTTAGGGTTAGGTTTAGGGGTTAGGCTTAGGTTTAGGGTTACGGGTAGGGTTAGGGTTAGGGTTAGGGAAAGGATATGTGTTGGGGTTAGGGTTAGGGTTAGGGTAAGGGTTAGGGTTAGGGTTAGGGTTAGGCTTAAGGTTGACGTTAGGATTAGATTTAGGGTAAGGGTTAGGGTTAAGGTTGAGGTTAGGGTTAGGGTAAAGGTCAGGTTTAGGGTTAGGGTTAGGGTAAGGGTAAGGGGTAGGGTTAGGGTTAGGGTTAAGGTTGAGGTTAGGTTTAGGGTTAGAGTAAGGTTTAGGAGTAGGGTAAGGGTTAGGGTTAGGGTTAGGGTTAGAGTTAGTGTTAGGGTTAGGGTAAGGGTAAGGGTTAGGGTTATAGTTAGGGTTAGGGTTAGGGTAAGGGTAAAGTTTAGGTTTAGGGTTATGGTTAGGGTTAGGGTAAGGGTTAGGGTTAGGGGTTAATGTTAGTGTTAGGGTTAGGTTAAGGGTTAGGGTCAGGGTTAGTGTTAGGATAAGGGTTAGTGTTAGGGTTAGGGTAAGGGAAAGTGTTAGTCTTAGGGATAGGTTTAGCGTTAGGGTTAGGGTTAGGGTTAGGCTCAGGGTTGGGGTTAAGGATAGGGTTAGGGTTATGGTAAGGGTAAGGTTTAGGGTTAGGTTTAGGGTTAGGGTAAGAGTTAGGTTTAGGTTTAGGGTTAGGGTTAGGGTTAGGGTAAGAGTAAGGGGTAGGGCTAGGGTTAGGGTTAGGTTTAGCGTTAGGGTTTGGGTAAGGGTAAGGGTTAGGTTTAGGGTTAGGGTTAGGGTAAGTGTTAGGGTTAGGGTTAGTGTTAGATTTAGGGTGAGGGTAAGGATAAAGTTTAGGGTTAGGGTTAGGGTTAGGGTTACGGTTAGGTTTAGGGTTGAGGTTAAGGTTAAGGTTAGGGTTAGGGTAAGGGTAAGGGTTAGGGTTAGGGTAAGCGTTAAGGTTAGGGTAAGGGTTAGGGTTATGATAAGGATAATGGTAAACGTTAGGGTTAGGGTTAGGGTTAGGGTTAGGGTTAGGGTAAGGGTAAGGGTTAGGTTTAGGGTTAGGGTTAAGTGTTAGGATTAGTATTAGGGTTAGGGTTAGGATTAGAGTTAGGGTGAGGGTAAGGATAAGGTTTAGGGTTAGGGTTAGGGTTAGGTTTAGGGTTAGGTTTAGGGAAAGGGTAAAGGTTAGGGTTAGGGTTAGGGTTAAGTTTAGGGTTAGGGTTAGGTTTGGAGTTAGGGTTAGGTTTAGGGTTAGGGTTTGGGTAAGGGTAAGGGTTAGGGTTATGGTTAGGGTAGGTTTAGGGAAAGGTTATGGTTTAGGGTTAGGGTTAGGGTAAGGATTGGGGTCAGGGTTAGGGTTAGGGTAAGGGTTAAGTTTAGGGTTATGGATAGCATTAAGTTTAGGGTTAGGGCTAGAGTAAGGGTAAGGGTAAGGGTTAGGGTTAGGGTTAGGGTTAGGATTAGGGTAAGTGTTAGGGTAGGGTTAGGGTTAGGGTTAGGTTTAGGGTTGAGGTTAAGGTTAAGGTTAGGGTTAGGGTAAGGGTAAGGGGTAGGGTTAGGTTAAGCGTTAGGGTTAGGGTAAGGGTGAGGGTTAGGGTTAGGGTTAGGGTTAGAGTTAGGGTTAGGTTAGGGATAGGGTTAGGGTTAGGGTTAGGTTTATGATAAGGATAAGGGTAAGCGTTAGGGTTAGGGTTAGGATTAGGGTTAGGGGTTAGGGTTAGGGTAAGGGTAAGTGTTAGGGATAGGGTTAGGGTTAGGGTTAGGGTTAGGGTTAGGGTTAGGGTTAGGGTAAGTTAGGGTTAGGGTTAGGGTTAGGGTAACGGTAAGTATTAGGGTTAGTGTTGGGGTTAGGGTTACTGTAAGGATTAGGGATAGGGTTAGGGTTAGGGTAAGGGTAAGTTTAGGGTTAGGGTTAGGGTTACGGTTTTGGTTAGGGTTTGGGTAAGTGTTAGGGTAAGGGTTAGGGTTAGAGTTAGGTTTAGGGTTGGGGTTTAGGTAATGTTAGGGTTAGGGTCAGGGTAAGGATTAGGGTTAGGGTTAGGTTTAGGGTAAGTGTTAGGTTTAGGGTTAGGGTTAGGTTTAGGTTAAGGGTAAGGGTTAGGGTTAGGGTTAGGGTTAGGTTTAGGGTTAGGGTTAGCTTATGGGTAAGGGTTAGGTTTAGGGTTAGGGTTAGGTTTAGGGTTAGGGTTAGGGTTAGGGTTAGGGTTAGAGTTAGGTTTAGGGTTAGGGTAAGGGTAAGGGTTAGGGTTAGGTTTAGGGTTAGGATAAGGGTTAGGCTTAGGGTTAGGGTTAGTGTAAGCGTAAGTGTTAGGGTTAGGGTTAGGTTAGGTATAGGGTAAGGGTTAGGGTTAGGGTTAGGGTTAGGTTTAGGGTTGGGGTTAAGGTTAGGATTAGGGTTAGGGTAAGGGTAAGGTTTAGGGTTAAGGTTAGGGTTAGGGTTAAGGTTAGGGTTAGGGTTCGGTTTAGGGTTAGGATTAGGGTAAGGGTAAGGTTTAGGGTTAGGTTTAGGGTTAGGTTTAGGGTTGGGGTTAAGGTTAGGTTTGGGGTTAGGTTAAGGGTAAACATTAGCGTTAGGGTTAGGGTTAGGGTAAGGGTTAGGGTTAGGGTAAGGGTTAGGGTTAGAGTTAGGGTAGGGTTAGGGTTAGGGTTAGATTTAGGGTTACAGTAAGGGTTAGGGTTTAGGTTAGGGTTATTGTAAGCGTAAGTGTTAGGGTTAGGGTTAGGGTTAGGGTAAAGTTTAGGGATAGGGTTAGGGTTAGGGTAAGGTTAAGTGTTAGCCTTAGGGGTAGGGTTAGGGTTAGGGTAAGGGTTAGGTTTAGGGTTAGGGTTACGGTTAGAGTTAGGTTAGGGTTAGGGTAAGGATAAGGGTTAGGGTTAGGATAAGAGTTAGGCTTAGGGTTAGGTTTAGCGTTAGGGTAAGGGTAAGGGTTAGGGTTTGGGTTAGGGTTAGGTTTAGGATTGGGGTTAAGGTTAGAGTTAGGGTTAGGGTAACGGTAAGGGTTAGGGTTAGGATTAGGATAAGAGTTAGGCTTAGGGTTAGGGTTAGGGTTAGGGTAAGGTTAAGTGTTAGCCTTAGGGGTAGGGTTAGGGTGAGGGTAAGGGTAAGGTTTAGGGTTAGGGTTATGGTTAGGTTTAGGGTTAGGGTTAGGGAAAGTGTAAGGGTTAGGGTTAGGGTTAGGTTTAAGGTTAGGGTTAGGGTTAGGTTTAGGGTTAGGGTTTGGGTAACGGTAAGGGTTAGGGTTAGGGTTAGGGTTAGGGTTAGGGTTAGGGGAAGGGTTAGGTTTAGGGTTAGGGTTACGGTTAGAGTTAGGTTAGGGTTAGGGTAAGGATAAGGGTTAGGGTTAGGGTTAGGGTAAGGGTTAGGGGTTAGGGTTAGGGTTATGATTAGGGTAAGGGTTAGAGTAAGGGTTAGGGGTTAGGGTTAGGGTTAGGGTTAGTTTTAGGTTTAGGTCTAGGGTTAGTGTTTGGGTAAGGGTTAGGGTTAGGGTTAGGGTTAGGGTAGGTTTAGGGTTAGGGTTACGGTTAGGTTTTGGGTTAGGGTTAGGGTAAGCGTAAGGATTAGGGTTAGGGTTAATGTTAGGTTTAGGGTTAGGGTTAGGGTAATGGTAAGGGTTAGGGTTAGAGAAAGGGTAAGGATAAGGGTTAGGATTAGGGTTAGAGTTACGGTTAGGGTTAGGGGTTAGGTTTAGTGTTAGGTTTAGGGTTATGGTTAGGGTAAGTGTTAGGTTAGGGTTAGGGTTAGAGTAAGGGTAAGTGTTAGGGTTAGGGTTAGGGTTAGTGTTAGTGTAAGTGTTAGGGTAGGGTTAGGGTTAGGGTTAGGTTTAGGGTTGAGGTTAAGGTTAAGTTTAGGGTTAGGGTAAGGGTAAGTGGTAGGGTTAGGGTAAGCGTAAGGGTTAGGGTAAGGGTTAGGGTTATGATAAGGATAAGGGTAAGCGTTAGGGTTAGGGTAAGGGTTAGGTTTAGGGTAAGGGTAAGGGTTAGGGTTAGGATTAGGGTTAGGGGTTAGGGTTAGGGTAAGGGTAAGATTTAGGGTTATTAGGGTTAGGGTTAAGGTTAGGGTTAGGGTAATGGTAAGTGTTAGGGATAGGGTTAGGGTTAGGGGTAGGGTTAGGGTTAGGGTTAGGGTTAGGGTTAGGGTAAGGGTAAGTTAGGGTTAGGGTTAGGATTAGGGTAACGGTAATTATTAGGTTTAGTGTTAGGGTTAGGGTTAGGGTAAGGATTAGGGATAAGGTTATGGTTAGAGTAAGGGTAAGTTTAGGGTTAGGGTTAGGGTTACGGTTTTGGTTAGGGTTTGGGTAAGTGTTAGGGTAAGGGTTAGGGTTAGAGTTAGGTTTAGGGTTGGGGTTTAGGTAATGTTGGGGTTAGGGTCAGGGTAAGGATTAGGGTTAGGGTTAGGTTTAGGGTAAGTGTTAGGGTTAGGGTTAGGGTTAGGTTTAGGTTAAAGATAAGGGTTAGGGTTAGGGTTAGGGTTAGGGGTTAGGGTTAGGGTTAGGTTTAGGTTTAGGGTTAGGGTTAGCTTATGGGTAAGGGTTAGGTTTAGGGTTAGGGTTAGGTTTAGGGTTAGGGTTAGGGTAAGGGTTAGGGTTAGGGTTAAGATTGACATTAGGGTTAGTGTTAGGGTAAGGTTTAGGGTTAGGGTTAGGGTTAGAGTTAGGGTTAGGGTTAGGGTTAGGGTTAGGGTTAGAGTAAGGGTGAGTGTTAGGGTTAGGGTTAGGGTTAGTGTTAGTGTAAGTGTTAGGGTAGGGTTAGGGTTAGGGTTAGGTTTAGGGTTGAGGTTAAGGTTAAGGTTAGGGTTAGGGTAAGGGTAAGGGGTAGGGTTAGGGTAAGCGTTAGGGTTAGGGTAAGGGTTAGGGTTATCATAAGGATAAGGGTAAGCGTTAGGGTTAGGGTAAGGGTTAGGTTTAGGGTAAGGGTAAGGGTTAGGGTTAGGGTTAGGGTTAGGGGTTAGGGTTAGGTTAAGGGTAAATTTTAGGGTTATTAGGGTTAGGGTTAAGGTTAGGGTTAGGGTAAGGGTAAGTGTTAGGGATAGGGTTAGGGTTAGAGGTAGGGTTAGGGTTAGGGTTAGGGTTAGTGTTAGGGTAAGGGTAAGTTAGGGTTAGGGTTAGGGTTAGGGTAAAAGTAAGTATTAGGTTTAGTGTTAGGGTTAGGGTTAGGGTAAGGATTAGGGATAGGGTTAGGGTGAGGGTAAGGGTAAGTTTAGGGTTAGGGTTAGAGTTACGGTTTTAGTTAGGGTTTGGGTAAGTGTTAGTGTACGGGTTAGGGTTAGAGTTAGGTTTAGGGTTGGGGTTTAGGTAATGTTAGGGTTAGGTTCAGGGTAAGGATTAGGGTTAGGGTTAACGTTAGGGTAAGTGTTAGGGTTAGGGTTAGGGTTAGGTTTAGGTTAAGGGTAAGGGTTAGGGTTAGGGTTAGGGTTAGGGGTTAGGGTTAGGGTTAGGGTTAGGTTTAGGGTTAGGGTTAGCTTATGGGTAAGGGTTAGGTTTAGGGTTAGGGTTAGGTTTAGGGTTAGGGTTAGGGTAAGTGTTATGGTTAGGGTTAAGGTTGACATTAGGGTTAGGGTTAGGGTAAGGGTTACGGTTAGGGTTAGGGTTAGGGTTAGGGTAAGGGTAAGGGTTAGGGTTAGGTTTAAGGTTAGGATAAGGGTTAGGGTTAGGGTTAGGGTTAGTGTAAGCGTAAGTGTTAGGGTTAGGGTTAGGCTTAGGTATAGGGTAAGGGTTAGGGTTAGGGTTGGGTTTAGGGTTGGGGTTAAGGTTAGGGTTAGGGTTAGGGTAAGGGTAAGGGTTAGGGTTAGGGTTCGGTTTAGGGTTAGGATTATGGTAAGGGTTAGGGTTAGGTTTAGGTTTAGGGTTAGGTTTAGGGTTGGGGTTAAGGTTAGGTTTGGGGTTAGGTTAAGGGTAAGCATTAGCGTTAGGGTTAGGGTTAGGGTAAGGGTTAGGGTTAGGGTAAGGTTTAGGGTTAGGTTTAGGGTTAGGTAAGGGTTTGGGTAAGGGTAAGGGTTAGGTTTAGGGTTAGGGTTAATTGTTAGGATTAGGATTAGTGTTAGGGTTAGGATTAGAGTTAGGGTGAGGGTAAGGATAAGGTTTAGGGTTAGGGTTAGGGTTAGGTTTAGGGTTAGGGTTAGGGAAAGGGTTAAGTTGAGGGTTAGGGTTAGGGTTAAGGTTAGGGTTAGGGTTAGGTTTGGGGTTAGGGTTAGGTTTAGGGTTAGGGTTTGGGTAAGGGTAAG
>JANJXV010001263.1:92500-110000 GCA_024803745.1 Megascapheus bottae | reverse complement strand
TTACGGTTAGGTTTAGGGTTAGGGTTAGGGTAAGGTTATGTGTTAGGGTTAGGGTTAGGGTTAGGGTTAGGGTAAAGTTTAGGTTTAGGGGTTAGCGGTAGTGGTAGGGTTAGGTTAAGGGTTAGGGTTAGGGTTAGGGTTAGGATAAGGGTTAGGGTTAGGGTTAGGGTAAGGAAAGTGTTAGGGTTAGGATTAGGTATAGCGTAAGGGTAAGGGTAAGGGTTAGGGTTAGGGTTAGGGTTAGGTTTAGGATTGGGTTAAGGTTAGGGTTAGGGTTAGGGTAACGGTAAGGGTTAGTGTTATGTTTAGGGTTAGGGTAAGAGTTAGGGTTAGGGTGAGGGTTAGGGTTAGGGTAAGGGTAAGGGTTAGGTTTAGGGCTAGGGTTAAGTGTTAGGGTTAGGGTTAGTGTTAGGGTTAGGTTTAGAGTTAGGGAGAGGGTAAGGGTAAGGTTTAGGGTTAGGGTTCGAGTTAGGTTTAGGTTTAGGGTTAGGGAAAGTGTAAGTGTTTGTGTTAGGGTTAGGGTTAAGTTTAGGGTTAGTGTTAGGATTTGGGTTAGGGTTATGGTTAGGTTTAGGGTTAAGTTTTGGGTAAGGGTAAGGGTTAGGGTTAGGGTTAGGGTATGTTTAGGGAAAGGGTATGGGTTAGGGTTAGGCTTATGGTTAGGGTATGGATTAGGGTTAGGGTTAGGGGAAGGGTTAGGTTTAGGGTTATGGTTAGCATTAAGTTTAGGGTTAGGGTTAGGATAAGGGTAAGTTTAAGGTTTAGGTTTAGGGTTACGGTTACGGTTAGGGTTAGGGGTTAGGGTTAGTGTTAGGTATAGGGTTAGTGTTAGGGTAAGGATAAGAGTTAGGGTTAGGTTTAGGGTTAGGGTTAGTGTTAGGGTTAGAGTAAGTGTTAGGGTTAGGGTTCGGGTTATTGTTAGGGTTAGGGTAAGGGTAAGTGTTAGGGTTAGAGTTAGGGTTAGGGTAAGTGTTAGAGTAAGGGTTAGGGTTAGAGTTAGGTTTAGGGTTGCGGTTAAGATTAAGGTTAGGGTTAGGGAAAGGGCAAGGGCTACGGTTAGGGTAAACGTTAGGGTTAGGTGAAGGGTTAGGGTTAGGGTTGGCGTTAGTGTTAGAGTTAGGGTTAGGGTTAGGGCAAGGTAAGGGTTAGGGTTATGGTTAGGGTTAGGGTGAGGGTAAGGGTTAGGTTTAGGGGTTAGGGTTAGTGCTAGGGTTAGTTTAAGCTTTAGGTTTAGGGTTAGGGTTAGATTAGGGTTAGGATAAGGGTTAGGATTAGGGTTAGGGTAAGGGAAAGTGTTAGGGTTAGGGTTAGGTTTAGCGTTAGGGTAAGGGTAAGGGTCAGGGTTAGGGTTAGGGTTAGGTTTAGGATTGGGGTTAAGGTTAGGGTTAGGGTTAGGGTAACAGTAATGGTTAGGGTTAGGGTTAGGGTTAGGGTAAGAGTTAGGGTTAGGGTTAGTGTTAGGTAAGGGTAAGGGTTAGGTTTAAGGTTAGGGTTAAGTGTTAGGATTAGGGTTAGTGTTAGGTTTAGGTTAGGGTTAGGGTGAGGGTAAGGGTAAGGTTTAGGGTTTGGCTTAGGGTTAGGTTTAGGGTTAGGGTTAGGGAAAGGGTAAGGGTTAGGTTTAGGGTTAGGGTTAAGGTTAGGATTAGGGTTAGGGTTTCGGTTAGGGATAGGGTGAGGTTTAGGGTTAGGGTTTGGGTAAGGGTTAGGGTTAGGATTAGGGTAGGTTTCGGGAAAGGGTATGGGTTAGGGTTAGCGTTAGGGTAAGGATCAGGGTTAGGGTTAGGGTTAGGGTAAGGGTGAGGTTTAGGGTTATGGTTAGCAATAAATTTAGGGTTAGTGTTAGGGTAAGGGTAAAGTTAAGGCTTTGGTTTAGGGTTAGGGTTACGGTTAGAGTTAGGGGTTAGGGTTAGTGTTAGGAATAGGGTTAGGGTTAGGGTAAGGATAAGAGTTAGGGTCAGGGTTAGGGTTAGTGTTAGGGTTAGGGTAAGTGTTAGGGTTAGGGTTAGGGTAAGGGTAAGTGTTAGGGTTGGGGTTAGGATTAGGGTTTGGGTAAGTGTTAGGGTAAGGGTAAGGGTTAGGTTTAGGGTAGCGTTAGTGTTAGGGTAAGGGTTAGGTTTAGGGTAAGGGTAAGGTTAGGGTTAGGGTTTTGGTTAGGGTTAGGGGTTAGGGTTAGGGTAAGGGTAAGGTTTAGGGTTATTGATAGGTTTAGGGTTAACGTAAGGGTTAAGGTAAGTGTAAGGGTTAGGGATAGGGTTAGGGTTAGGGTTAGGGTAACGGTAAGTGTGAAGGTTTGGCTTAGGTTTAGGGTAAGGGTTAGAGATAGGGTTAGGGTTAGGGTAAGGGTAATTTTAGGGTTAGGGTTAGGGTTAAGGTTAGGGTAAGTGTTAGGGTAAGGGTTAAGTTTAGGGTTACGTTTGGGGTTGGGGTTCAGGTAATGTTATTGTTAGGGCAAAGGTAAGGGTTAGGGTTAGGGTTAGGGTTAGGGTAAGTGTTCGGGATAGGGTTAGGGTTAGTGTAAGGGTAAGTGTTAGGGTTAGGGTTAGGGTTACGTTAGGTCGTTAGGTTTGGGTTAGGGTTAGGGTTAGGTTTAGGGTTAGGGTTAGGGTAAGGGTAAGGGTTAGGTTTAGGGTTAGGGTTAGGTTTAGGGTTAGTGTTAGGGTAAGGTTTAGGGTTAGGGTTAGGGTTAGAATTAGGGTTAAGTTTGACATTAGGGTTAGGGTTAGGGTAAGGCTTAGGGTTAGGATTAAGGTTGAGGTAGTGTTACGGTTACGGTTAGGGTACGGGTTATGGTAAGGGTTGGGGTTAGGGGTAGGGTTACGGCTGGGTTAGGGTAAGGGTAAGGGATAGGGTTAGGGTTAGTGTTAAGGTTGAGGTTAGGGTTAGGGTTAGGGTTAGGGTTAAGGTTGAGGTTACGGTTAGGGTTAGAGTAAGGTTTAGGGTTAGACTTAGGGTTAGGGTAAGGGTTAGGGTTAGGGTTAGGGTAAGGGTAAGGTTAGGTTTACGGTTAGGGTTAGGGTTAGGGTAAGGGTTAGGTTTAGGTTTAGGGTTAATTGTTAGGGTTAGGGTAAGGGTTAGGGTTAGGTTTAGGGTTAGGCTTAGGGTAAGGGTAAGGGTTAGGGTTAGGGTTAGGTTTAGGGTAAGGGTAAGGTTTAGGGTTAGGGTTAGTTTAAGGGTTAGGTTAAGGGTTAGTTTTAGGGGTAAGGTTAGGGTTAGGGTTAGGGTGAGGGTTAGGGTTAAGTTTAGGGTTAGGGTTTATGTAAGTTTAAGGGTTAGGGTTAGGGTTAGGGTAGGTTTATTGATAGAGTAAGGGTTAGCGTTAGGCTTAGGGTAAGGGTAAGGGTTAGGGTTAGGTTTAGGGTTAGGGTAAGGGTTAGGTTTAGGGTTAGGGTTAAGTGTTAGGGTTAGGGTAAGGGTTAGGGTTAGGTTTAGGTTTAGGGTGAGGGTAAGTGTTAAGGATAGGGTTACAGTTATGGTTAGGGATACGGTAATGGTAAGGGTTAGGGTTAGGGTTAGGTTTAGGGTAAGGGTTAGGTTAATGGTTAGGGTAGGTTTACTGAAACGGTAAGGGTTAGGGTTAGGGGTAGGGTAAGGTTAAGCGTTAGGGTTAGGGTTACGATTAGGGTAAGGGTTAGGTTTAGGGGTTAGGGTTAGTGTTATTGTTAGGTTAAGGGTTAGGGTTAGGGTTAGGGTTAGGGTTAGGATAAGTGTTAGGGTTAGGGTTAGGGTTAGGGTTAGGGTAAGGTTTAGGGTTAGGGTTAGGGTTAGGTTTAGTGCTGGTGGTAAGTTTAGGGTTAGTGTAAGGTTTAGGGTTAGCGTTAGGGTTAGGGGTTAGGGTTAGTTTTAGGGTTACGGTTAGGGTTTGGGTTAGGATTAGGGTAAGGGTATGTGTTAGGGTTAGGGTTAGTGTTAGGGGTAGGGTATGGGTAAGTGTTAGGGGTAGGGTTAGGGTTAGGTTTAGGGTAAGGGTAAGGTTTAGGGTTAGGGTTAGGGTTAGGGTTAGGGTTAGGCTAAGGGTAAGGGTTAGGGTTAGGGTTAGTGTTAGGGTTAGGTTTAGTGTTAGGGTAAGTGTAGGGTTAGGGTTAGGGATAGGGTTAGGGTTAGGGTAAGGGTTATGGTTAGGGTTGGGGTTAGGGTAAGGGTAATTGTCAGGGTTCGGGTTAGGGTTAGGATTAGGTTAAGGGTTAGGTTTACGGTAGGGTTAGGGGTTAGGGTTAGTGTTAGTGTTAGGGTTAGGGTTAGGTTTAGGGTTGGGGTTTAGTTTAGGGTTAGGATTAGGGTAAAGGTTAGGGTTAGGGTTAAGGTTGAGGTAGGGTTATGGTTAGGGTTACGGTACGGGTTAGGTTTAGGGTAAATGTTAGGGTTAGGGTTAGGGTTATGGTTAGGGTTAGGGTTAGGGTTAGGGGTTACGTTTAGGGTTAGGGGTGAGGGTTAGGGTTACGGTTATGGTTAGGGTTAGTGTAAGGGTTAGGTTAAGGGTTAGGATCAGGGTTAGAGTTAGGGGTTAGGGTTATTGGTTAGGGTTAGGGTTAGGGTTAAGGTTAGGTTAAGGGTTAGGGTTAGGGTTAGGGTTAGCGTTAGGGTTAGGATAAGGGTTAGGGTAAGGGTTTGGTTAAGGGTTAGGTTAAGGGCAAGGGTTATGGTGAGGGTTAGGGTTAGGGTTAGGCTAAGGTTATGGGTTAGGGCTAGGGTTAGAGTTAGGTTTAGGTTTAGGGGAAGTGTAAGGGTTAGGGTAAGGGTTAGGATTAGGTTTAGGGTTAGGGTTAGCGTTAGGGTAGGGGTTAGGGAAAGGGTAAGTGTTATGGTTAGGGTTAGGTTTAGGATAAGGTTAAGGGTTAGGGTTAGGGTTAGGGTTATGGTTATGGTTAGGGTTAGGGTAAGTGTTAGGGTTAGGGTTAGGGTTAGGGTAAGGGTAAGTGTTAGGGTTAGGTTTAGGGTTACTTTTAGAGTAAATGTTAGGTTAAGGGTTAGGGCTAGGTTTATGGGTAGCATTAAGTTTAGGTTAGGGTAGGGTAAGGGTAAGGTTAAGGGTTATGGTTAGGGTTAGGGTTACAGTTAGGGTTAGGAGTTAGGGTTAGTGTTTGGGTTAGGGTAAGAATAAGAGTTAGGGTTAGGTTTAGGGTTAGTGTTACAGTTAGGGTAAGTGTTAGGGTTAGGGTTCGGGTTAGGGTTAGGGTAAGGTTAAGTGTTAGGGTTATGGTTAGGGTTAGGGTAAGTGTTAGGGTAAGGGTTATGGTTAGGGTCAGATTTAGGGTTGAGGTTAAGTTTAAGTTTAGGATTAGGGTAATGGTAAGGGTTAGGGTTAGAGTAAGCGTTAGGGTTAGGGTAAGGGTTAGTGTTAGGGTAAGGGTAAGGGTTAGGGTTAGGGTTAGGGTTAGGCGTTAAGGTTAGGGTAAGGGAAAGTTTTAGGGTTATTGTTAGGATTAGGGTTAAGGTTAGGGTTAGGTAAGGGTAAGGTTTAGGGATAGGGTTAGTGTTAGGGTAACGGTAAGTGTTAGGGTTAGAGTTAGGGTTAGTGTTAGGGTAAGGGTAAGGGTTAGGGTTGAGGTTAAGGTAGGGTTAGAGTAAGGTTTAGGAGTATGGTAGGGGTTAGGGTTAGGGTTCAGGTTGAGGTTAGGTTTAGGGTTAGTGTTAGGGTTAGGGTTAGGGTTATGTTGAGGTTAGGGTTAGGGTTAGAGTAAGGTTTAGGGTTAGGGTTAGGGTAAGGGTTAGGGTTAGGGTCAGGTTTAGGGTTAGAGTTAGGGTTAGGGTAAGGGTAAAGGTTAGATTTAGGGTTACAGTTAGGATTAGGGTAAGGGTTAGGGTTAGGTGTTAGGGTTAGTGTTAGGGTTAGGTTAAGGGTTAGGGTTAGAGTTAGGGTAAGGGACAGTGTTAGGGTTAGGGATAGATATAGCGTTAGGGTAAGGGTAAGGGTTAGGGTTAGGGTTAGGTTTAGGGTTAGAGTTAGGGTTAGGGTAAGGGGAAAGGTTAGATTTAGTGTTACGGTTAGGATTAGGGTAAGGGCTAGGGTTAGGTGTTGGGTTAGTGTTAGGGTTAGGTTAAGGGTTTGGGTTAGGGTTAGGGTAAGGGAAAGTGTTAGGGTTAGGGATAGATATAGCGTTAGGGTAAGGGTAAGTGTTAGGGTTCGGGTAAGGGTTAGGGTTAGGGTTCGGGTAAGGGTTAGGGTTAGTGTTAGTGTTAGGTTTAGGGTCAGGGTTAAGGGTTGGGTTAGGGTTATGTTAAGGGTAAGGTTTAGGGTTAGGGTTACGGTTAGGGTAAGAGTTAGGGTTAACGTTAGGGTTAGGGTTAGGGTAAGGGTAAGTTTTAGGGTTAGGGTAAGCTTTAGGGTTAGGGTAAGGGTTACGGTAAGCATTCGGTTTAGGGTTAGGGTTAGGGTTAAGTTTGACGTTAGGGTTAGGGTTAGGGTTAGGGTAAGGGTTAGGGTTAGGGTTAAGGTTCAGGTTAGGGTTATGGTTAGGGTTAAGGTACAGGTTAGGGTTAGGGTTAGGGTAAGGGTAAGGGGTAGTGTTAGGTTTAGCATTAAGGTTGAGGATAGGGTTAGGGTTAGAGTAAGGTTTAGGTTTAGGGTAAGGGTTAGGGTTAGGTTTAGGGTTAGGGTTAGAGTTAGGGTTAGGGTTTGGGTTAGGGTAAGGGTTAGGGTTATAGTTAGGGTTAGGTTTAGGGTAAGGCTTAGGGTTAGGGTTTAGTGTTAGTGTTAGGGTTAGGTTAAGAGTTAGGGTTAGGGTTAGGGTTAGGATTAGGATAAGGGTTAGGGTTAGGGTTACGGTAAGGGAAAGTGTAAGGGTTAGGGTTCAGTTTAGCGTTAGGGTAAGGGTAATTGTTAGGTTTAGGGTTAGGTTTAGGATTTGGGTTAAGATTAGGGTTAGGGTTAGGGTAACGGTAAGGGTTAGGGTTAGGGTTAGGATTAGGATAAGGGTTGAGGTTAAGGTTAGGGTTAGGGTTAGAGTTAGGGTTAGGGTTAGGGTTAGGGTAAGGGTAAGGGTTAGGTTTAGGGTTAGGGTTAAGTATTAAGATTAGGGTTAGTGTTAGGATTAGGTTAGAGTTAGGGTGAGGGTAAGGGTAAGGTTTAGGTTTAGGGTTAGGGTTAGGGTAAGGCTAAGGGTTAGGGTTAGGGTAAGCGTTAGGGTTAGGGTAAGGTTTAGGGTAAGGGTTAGGGTTAGGGTTAGGGTTAGGGTTAAAGTTGACAGTAGGGTTAGGGTTACGGTAAGGGTTAAGGTTAGGGTAAGGGTAGGTTTAGGGAAAGGGTATGGGTTATGGTTAGGGTTAGGGTAAGGATTAGGGTTAGGGTTAGGGTTAGGGTTAAGGTTGGGGTTATTTTAGGGTTTGGGTTAGGGTTAGGGTTAGTTTTAGGGTTAGGGTTTGGGTAATGGTAAGGGTTAAGGTTAGGGTAAGGGTAGGTTTAGGGAAAGGGTATGGGTTAGGGTTACGGTTAGGGTAAGGATTAGGGTTAGGGTTAGGGTTAGGGTCAGGGTTAGGTTTAGGGTTATGGTTAGCATGAAGTTTAGGGTTAGTGTTAGGGTAAGGGTAAGGTTAAGTGTTAGTGTTAGGGTTAGGGTTAAGTTTAGGGTTAGTGTTAGGTTTAGTGTTAGGGTTAGCGTAAGGGTAAGGTTAGGTTTAGGGTTAGCGTTAGGGTTAGGGTTAGGGTTACGGTTAGGGTTAGGTTTAGGGTTAGGGTTAAGGTTGACGTTAGGGTTAGGTTTAGGGTAAGGGTTAGGGTTAGGGTTAAGGTTGAGGTAGGGTTACGGTTAGGGTTAGGGTACGGGTTAGGGTTAGGGTAAGGTTTAGGGGTAGGGGTAGGGTTAGGGTTAGGGTTAGGGTAAGGGTTAGGGTTATGGTTAGGGTTAGGGTTAGGGTTAAGGTTGAGGTTAGCGTTAGGGTTAGAGTAAGGTTTAGGGTCAGGGTTAGGGTAAGGGTTAGGTTTAGGGTTAGGGTTAGGGTTAGGGTTAGAGTTAGGGTTAGGCTTAGGGTAAGGGTAAGGGTTAGGGTTATGGTTAGGGTTAGGGTTAGGGTAAGGGTTAGGGTTAGGGATTAGAGTTAGTGTTAGGGTTAGGTTAAGTGTTAGGGTTAGAGTTAGGGTTAGGTTTAGGATAAGGTTTAGGGTTAGGGTTAAGTTAAGGGAAAGTGTTAGGGTTAGTGTTAGGTTTAGCGTTAGGGTACGGGTAAGGGTTAGGATCAGTGTTAGGGTTAGGTTTAGGGTTGGGATTAAGGATAGGATTAGGGTTAGGGTAAGAATAAGGTTTAGGGTTAGGGTTAGGGTTAGGGTAAATGTTAGGGTTAGAGTTAGGGTTAGGATAAGCATTAGGTTTAGGGTTAGGGTTTAGTGTTAGGGTTAGGGTAAGATTTAGGGTTAGGTTTAGGGTTAGGGTGAGGGTAAGGGTTAGGGTTAGGGTTAGAGTTAGGGTCAGGGTTAGGGTAAGGGTAAGGGTTAGGGTTAGGGTTACGGTTAGGGTAAGTGTTAGGGTAAGAGTTAGGGTTAGGGTTAGTTTTAGCGTTGGGGTTCAGGTAATGTTAGGGTTAGGGTAAGGGTAAGGGTTAGGGTTAGGGTTAGGGTAAGGGTAAGGGTTAGGGTTAGGATTAGGGTTAGGTTTAGGGTTAGGGTTAGGGTAAGGTTAGGGTTAGGGTTAGGGTTAAGGTTGACGTTAGGGTTAGGGTTAGGGTAAGGTTAGGGTTAGGGTTAAGGTTGGGGTAGGGATACAGTTAGGGTTAGGGTTAGGGTAAGGGTTAGGGTTAGGGTTAGGGTTATGGTTGGGGTAGGGATACAGTTAGGGTTAGGGTTAGGGTAAGGGTTAGGGTTAGGGGTATGGTTAGGTTTAGGGTAAGGGTAAGGGATAGAGTTAGGGTTAGGGTAAGTTTGAGTTTAGGGTTAGGGTTAGAGTAAGGTTTAGGGTTAGGGTTAGGGTAAAGGTTAGGGTCAGGGTTAAGGTTGAGGTTAGGGTTAGGGTTAGAGTAATGTTTAGGGTTAGGGTTAGGGTAAGGGTTAGGGTTAGGGTTAAGGTTGAGGTAGGGTTACCTTTAGGGTTAGGGTATGGTTAGGGTTAGGGTTATGGTTAGGGTTAGGGTTAGGGTTATGGTAAGGGTTAGGGTTAGGGGTTAATGTTAGTGTTAGGGTTAGGTTAAGGGTTAGGGTTAGGGTTAGGGTTAGGATTAGGTTTAGGGAAAGTGTAAGGGTGAGGGTTAGGGTTAGGTTTAAGGTTAGGGTTAGGGTTAAGGTTGAGGTTAGTGTTAGGGTTAGAGTAAGGTTTAGGGTTAGGGTTAGGATAAGGTTTAGGGTTAGGGTACAGGTTAGGGTTAGGATTAGGGTTAGGGTAAGGGTAAGGGGTAGGATTAGGTTTAGGGTTAAGGTTGAGGTTAGGATTAGGTTTTGGAGTAAGGTTTAGGGTTAGGGTAAGGCTTAGGGTTAGGGTTAGGGTTAGTGTTAGGATAAGAGTTAGGGTTAGGTTTAGGGTTAGGGTTAGGGTTAGGGTTAGGGTAAGAGTAAGTGTTAGGGTTAGGGTTAGTGTTAGGGTAAGAGTTAGGGTTAGGTATAGGGTTAGTGTTAGGGATAGGGTTAGGGTAAGAGTAAGGGTTAGGTTTAGGGTAAGCGTTAGTGTTAGGGTAAGGGTTAGGGTAAGGTTTAAGGTTGACGTTAGGGTTAGGATTAGGGTAAGGATTAGGGTTAGTGTTAAGTTTGAGGTTATGGTTACGGTTAGGGTTAGGGTACAGGTTACGGTTAGTGTTAGGTTTAGGGTAAGGGTAAAGGTTAGAGTTAGGTTTAGGGTTAAGGTTGAGGTTAGGGTTAGGGTTAGAGTAAGTTTTAGGGATAGGATAAGGGTTATGGTTATGGTTAGGGTTAGGGTTAGAGTTAGGGTTAGGGTTAGGGTAAGGGTAAGGGTAAGGGTTAGGGTTATAGTTAGGATTAGGGTAGGGTAAGGGTTAGGGTTAGGGGTTAGTGTTAGTGTTAGGGTTAGATTAAGGCTTAGGGTTAGGGTTAGGGTTAGGATAAGTGTTAGGGTTAGGGTTAGGGTAAGGGAAAGTGTTAGGGTTAGGGTTAGGTTTAGAGTTTGGGTAAGGCTAAGGGTTAGGGTTAGGGTTAGGTTTAGGTTTAGGATTTGGGTTAAGGTTAGGGTTAGGGTTAGGGTAACGGTAAGGGTTAGGGTTAGGGTTAGGTTTAGGTTAAGAGTTAGGGTTAGAGTTAGGTTTAGGGTTAGGGTAAGGGTAAGGGTTAGGTTTAGGGTTAGGGTTAAGTGTTAGGATTAGGGTTATTGTTAGGGTTAGGTTAGAATTAGGGTGAGGGTAAGGGTAAGGTTTAGGGTTAGGGTTGGTGTTAGGTTTAGGTTTAGGGTTAGGGTTAGGGAAAGGGTAACGGTTAGGGTTAGGTTTAGGGTTAGGGTTAGGGTTTGGGTTAGGGTTAGGGTTAGGTTTAGGGTTATGGTTGGGGTAAGAGTAAGAGTTAGGGTTAAGGAAGTGTAGGTTTAGGGAAAGGGTATGGGTTAGGGTTAGAGTTAGGGTTAGGGTAAGGATTAGGGTTAAGGTTAGGGTTAGGGTAAGGGTTAGGTTTATGGTTATGGTTAGCATTAAGTTTAGGGTTAGGGTTAGGATAAGGGTAAGGTTAAGTGTTAGGGTTAGGGTTAGGGTTACGTTTAGGGTTAGGGGTTAGGGTTAGTGTTAGGTTTAGGGTTAGGGTTAGGGTAAGGGTAAGGGTTAGGTTTAGGTTTAGGTTTAGGGTTAAGTTTAGGGTTATGGTTAGGGTAAGGGTTAGGTTTAGCTTTAGGGTTAGGGTTAAGGTTGACGTTAGGGTTAGGGTAAGGGTAAGGGTTAGGGTTAGGGTAAGGTTTAGGTTTAGAATTAGGGTTAAGTGTTAGGGTTAGGGTATTGTTAGGGTTAGGTTTAGAGTTAGGGTGAGGGTAAGTGTTAGGGATAGGGTTAGAGTTAGGGTTAGGCTTAGGGTTAGTGTAGGTTTATTGAAAGGGTAAGGGTTAGGGTTAGAGTTAGGGTAAGGGTAAGCGTTAGGGTTAGGGTTATGGTTAGGGTAAGGGTTAAGTTTAGGGGTTAGGGTTAGTGTTATTGTTAGGTTTAGGGTTAGGGTTTGGGTTAGGGTTAGGGTTAGGGTAAGGTTTAGGGTTAGGTTTAGGATTAGGTTTAAGGTTGGAGTTATGTTTAGGGTTAGGGTTAGGGTAAGTGTAAGGGTTAGGGTTAGAGTTAGCATTAGGGTAAGTGTTAGGGTTAGGGTTAGGGTTAGGGTTAGAGTTAGGATAAGTGTTAGGGATAGGGTTAGAGTTAGGTTTAGTGCTGGGGTTAAGTTTAGGGTTAGTGTAATGGTTAGGGTTAGGTTTAGGGTTAGGGGTTAGGGTTAGGTTTAGGGTTAGGGTTAGGGTTAGGGTTAGGGTTATGGTAAAGGTATGTGTTAGGGTTAGTGTTAGTGTTAGGGTTAGCGTAAGGGTAAGGGTAAGTATAAGGGTTAGGGTTAAGTTTAGGTTTAGGGTAAGGGTAAGGTTTAGGGTTAGGGTTAGGTTAGGCTAAGGGTAAGGGTTAGGGTTAGGGTTAGTGTTAGGTTTAGGTTTAGGGTTAGGGTAAGGGTAAGCGTTAGGGTTTCGTTTAGGGTTAGGGTTAGGGTAAGGGTTATGATTAGGGTTAGGGTTGGGTTAGGGTAAGGGTAAGTGTTATGGTTAGGGTTAGGGTTAGGGTAAGGTTAAGGGTTAGGGTTAGGGTAGGGTTAAGGTTTAGGGTTAGTGTTAGGGTTATTGTTAGGGTTAGGTTTAGGGTTGGGGTTAAGTTTAGGGTTTGGGTTAGGGTAAGGGTAAGGATTAGGTTTACCGTTTGGGTTTGGGTTAGGGTTACATTAATGGTAAGGGTTTGGGTTAGGTTTAGGGTTAGGGGTTACTTTTAGGGTTAGGGGTGAGGGTTAGGGTTAGGGTTACGGTTAGGGTTAGGGTAAGGGTTAGGTTAAGGGTTAGGGTTAGGGTTAGGGTTAGGGTTAAGGGTTAGGGTTAGCGGTTAGGGTTATGTTTAGGGTTAGGATAAGGGTTACGGTTAGAGTTAGGGTAAGGGAAAGTGTTAGGGTTAGGGTAAGATTTAGGGTTAGGTTTAGGGTTAGGGTGAGGGTAAGGGTTAGGGTTAGGGTTAGAGTTAGGGTTAGGGTTAGGGTAAGGGTAAGGGTTAGGGTTAGGGTTACGGTTAGGGTAAGTGTTAGGGTAAGGGTTAGGGTTAGGGTTAGGTTTAGGGTTGGGATTCAGGTAATGTTTGGGTTAGGGTAAGGGTAAGAGTTAGGGTTAGGGTTAGGGTTAGGTTAAGGGTAAGGGTTAGGGTTATGGTTAGGATTAGGGTAAGGATTAGGGTTAGGGTTAGGGTTAGGGTAAGGGTTAGGTTTAGGGTTAGGGTTAGGGTTAGGGGTAGGGTTAGGGTTAGGGTTAGGGTAAGGGTAAGGGATAGAGTTAGGGTTAAGGTCAAGTTTGAGGTTAGTGTTAGTGTTAGAGTAAGTTTTAGGGTTAGGGTTAGAGTAAGGGTTAGGGTTAGGGTTAAAGTTGAGGTTAGGGCTAGTGTTAGAGTAATGATTAGGGTTAGGATTAGGGTATGGGTTAGGGTTAGGGTTAAGGTTGAGGTAGGTTTACGTTTAGGGTCAGGGTACGGGTTAGGGTTAGAGTTATGGATAGGTTTAGGGTTAGGGTAAGGGTTAGGGTTAGGGGTAAGGGTTAGTGTTAGGGTTAGGTTAAGGGTTAGGGATAGGGTTAGGGTTAGGTTTAGTATTAGGGTTAGGGAAATGGTAAGGGTGAGTGTTAGGGTTAGGTTTAAGGTTAGGGTTAGGGTTAGGGTTAGGGTTAAGGTTGAGGTTAGGGTTAGGGTTAAAGTAAGGTTTAGGGTTACGGTTAGGGTAAGGGTTAGGGTTAGGGTTAGGGTTTGGGTTAGAGTTACGGTTAGGGTTAGGGTAAGGGTAAAGTTTAGGTTTAGGGTTATGGTTAGGGTTAGGGTAAGGGTTAGGGTTAGGGGTTAGGATTAGTGTTAGGGTTAGGTTAAGGGTTAGGGTTAGGGTTAGTGTTAGGATAAGGGTTAGTGTTAGGGTTAGGGTAAGGGAAAGTGTTAGTGTTAGGGATAGGTTTAGCGTTAGGGTAACGGTAAGGGTTAGTGTTAGTGTTAGGGTTAGGTTTAGGGTTGGGGTTAAGGTTAGGGTTAGGGTTATGGTAAGGGTAAGGTTTAGGGTTAGGGTTAGGGTTAGGGTAAGAGTTAGGGTTAGGTTTAGGGTTAGGGTTAGGGTTAGGGTTAGGGTAAGAGTAAGGGTTTGGGCTAGGGTAAGCGTTAGGGTTAGGGTAAGGGTTAGGGTAAGGGTTAAGGTTGATGTTAGGGTTAGGGTTAATGTAAGGGTTAGGGTTAGGGTTAAGTTTGAGGTTAGGGTTACGGTTACGGTTAGGGTACAGGTTAGGTTTAGGTTTAGGGTTAGGGTAAGGGTAAGGTTAAGGGGTAGGGTTAGGTTTAGGTTTAAGGTTGAGGTTAGGGTTAGGGTTAGAGTAAGGGTTAGGGTTAGGATAAGGGTTAGGGGTAGGGTTAGGGTTAGAGTTAGGGTTAGGATTAGAGTAAGGGTAAGGGTTAGGGTTATAGTTAGGGTTAGGGTCAGTGTAAGGTTATTGTTAGGGGTTAGTGTTAGTGTTAGGGTTAGGTTAAGGATTAGGGTTAGGGTTAGGGTTTAGTTTAGGGTAAGGGTAAGGGTAAGGGTTAGGTTTAGTGTTAGGGTTAAGTGTTAGGATTAGGGTTAGTGTTAGGGTTAGGTAACAGTTAGGGTGAGGGTAAGGGTAAGGTTTAGGGTTAGGGTTAGGGTTAGTGTAGGGGTAAAGGTGAGGGTTAGGGTAAGCGTTAGGGTTAGAGTAAGGGTTAGGGTAAGGGTTAGGGTTAGGGTAAGGGTTAGGCTTAAGATTGACGTTAGGGTTAGATTTAGGGTAAGGGTTAGGGTTAGGGTTAAGGTTGAGGTTAGGGTTAGGGTACAGGTTAGGGTTAGGGTTAGGGTTAGGGGAAGGCTAAGGGGTAGGGTTAGGGTTAGGGTTAAGGTTGAGGTTAGTGTTAGGGTTAGAGTAAGGTTTAGGGTTAGGGTAAGGGTTAGGGTTAGGGTTAGGGTTAGAGTTAGGGTTAGGGTTAGGGTAAGGGCAGGGGTTAGGGTTATAGTTAGGGTGAGGGTTAGGGTAAGGGTTAGGGTTAGGGGTTAGTGTTAGTGTTAGTGTTAGGGTTAGGTTAAGGGTTTGGGTTAGGGTTAGGGTTAGGATAAGGGTTAGGGTTATACTTAGGGTTAGGGTTAGGGTTAGGGTAAGGGTTAGGGTTAGGGTTAGGGTTAGGTTTAGTGCTGGGCTTAAGTTTAGGGTCAGTGTAAGTGTTAGGGTTAGGGTTAGGGTTAGGGTTAGTGTTAAGGTTAGGGTTAGGGTTAGGTTTAGGGTTAGGGTTAGGGTTAGGTTTAGTGCTGGGCTTAAGTTTAGGGTTAGTGTAAGGGTTAGGGTTAGGGTTAGGGTTAGGGGTTAGGGTTAGGTTTAGGGTTACGGTTAGGGTTAGGGTTAGGGTTATGGTAAGGTATGTGTTAGGGTTAGTGTTAGGGTTAGGGTTAGCGTAAGGGTACGGGTAAGGGTAAGGGTTATGTTTAAAGTTAGGTTTAGGGTAAGGGTAAGGTTTAGGGTTAGGGTTAGGGTTAGGGTTAGTGTTAGGGATAGGTTTAGGGTTTGGGTAAGGGTAAGGGTTAAGGTTAGGGTTAAGGTTAGGGTTAGGGTTAGGTTTAGGGTTGGGGGTTACATTTAGGGTTAGGGGTGAGGGTTAGGGTTAGGGTTACGGTTAGGGTTAGAGTAAGGGAAAGTGTTAGGGTTGGGGTTAGGTTTAGCGTTAAGGTAAGGGTAAGGGTTAGGGATAGGGTTAGGGGTAGGTTTAGGATTTGGGTTAAGTTTAGGGTTAGGGTTAGTGTAACGGTAAAGATTAGGGTTAGTGTTAGGTTTCGGGTAAGAGTTATTGTTAGGGTTAGGGTTAGGGTTAGGGTTAGGTAAGGGTAAGGGTTAGGGTTATACTTCGGGTTAGGGTTAGGGTAACGGTAAGGGTTAGGGTTAGGGTTAGGGTTAGGGTAAGAGTTACGGTTAGGGTTAGCATTAGGGTTACGGTTAGGGTAAGGGTAAGGGTTAGGTTTAGGGTTAGGATTAGGGTTAGGGTTAGGGTAAGGGTAAGGGTTAGGGTTATAGTTGGGGTTAGGGTTAGGGTAAGGGTTAGGGTTAGGGGTTAGTGTTAGTGTTAGGGTTAGGTTAAGGGTTAGGGTTAGGGTTAGGGTTAGGGTAAGGGAAAGTGTTAGGGTTAGGGTTATGTTTAGCGTTAGGGTAAGGCTAAGGGTTAGGGTTAGGGTTAGGGTTAGGTTTAGGATTTGGGTTAAGGTTAGGGTTAGGGTTAGGGTAACGGTAAGCGTTAGAGTTAGGGTTAGGTTTAGGTTAAGGGTTGGGGTTAGGGTTAGGGTTAGGGTTAGGGTAAGGGTAAGGGTTAGGTTTAGGTTTAGGTTTTGGGTTAGGGTTAAGGGTAAGGTTGACGTTAGAATTAGTGTTAGGGTAAGGGTTAGGGTTAGGGTTAAGGTTGAGGTTAGGGTTAGGGTACAGGTTAGGGTTAGGGTTACGGTTAGGGTAAGGGTAAGGGGTAGGGTTAGGGTTAGGGTTAAGGTTGAGGTTATTGTTAGGGTTAGAGTAAGGTTTAGGGTGAGGGTAAAGGTTAGTTTTAGGGTTAGAGTTAGGGTTAGGGTTAGGGTAAGGGTAAGGTTTAGGGTTATAGTTAGGGTTAGGGTTTGGGTAAGGGTTAGGGTTTGGGGTTAGTGTTAGTGTTAGGGTTAGGTTAAGGGTTAGGGTTAGGGTTAGTTTTAGGGTTAGGATAAGGGTTAGGGTTAGGGTTAGGGTAAGGGAAAGTGTTAGGGTTAGGGTTAGGTTTAGCGTTAGGGTAAGTGTAAGGTTTAGCTTTAAGGTTAGGTTTAGGTTTAGGATTTGGGTTAAGGTTAGGGTTAGGGTTAGGGTAACGGTAAGGGTTAGGGTTACGGTTAGGGTAAGGGTAAGAGTTAGGGTTAGGGTTAGCATTAGGGTTAGGGTTAGGGTAAGGGTAAAGGTTAGGTTTAGGGTTAGGGTTAAGTGTTAGGTTTAGGGTTAAAGTTAGGTTTAGGGTTAGGGTTTGGGTTAGGGTTAGGGTTAGGTTTACGGTTAGGGTTTGTTTAAGGGTAAGGGTTAGGGTTAGGGTAAGGATAGGGTTAGAGAAAGGGTATGGGTTAGGGTTAGGGTTAGGGTAAGGGTTAGGTTTAGGGTTATGGTTAGCATTAAGTTTAGGGTTAGGGTTAGGGTTAGGTTAAGGGTTAGGTTAAGGTTGACGTTAGAGTTTGGTTTAGGGTAAGGGTTAGGGTTAGGATAAGGGTTAGGGTTAGGGTTATGGTAAGGGAAAGTGTTAGGGTTAGGGTTAGGTTTAGCGTTAGGGTAAGGGTAAGGGTTAGGGTTAGGGGTAGGTTTAGGATTGGGGTTAAGTTTATGGTTAGGGTTAGGGTAACGGTAAGGGTTAGGGTTAGGGTTAGAGTAAGACTTAGGGTTAGGATTAGGGTTAGGATTAGAGTTAGTGTAAGAGTTAGGGTTAGGTTAGAGTTAGGGTGAGGGTAAGGGTAAGGTTTAGGGTTAGGGTTAGATTTAGGTTTAGGGTTAGGCTTAGGGAAAGGGTAAGGGTTAGGGCTAGGGTTAGGGTTAAGGTTAGGGTTAGGGTTAGGGTTTGGGTTAGGGTTAGGTTTACTTTTAGGGTTAGGGTTTGGGTAAAGCTAAGAGTTAGGGTTAGTGTAAGGGTAGGTTTAGGGAAAGGGTATGGGTTAGTGTTAGGGTTAGGGTTAGGGTAAGGATTAGGGTTAGGTTTAGGGTTAGGGTAAGGGTTAGGTTTAGGGTTATGGTTAGCATTAAGTTTAGGGTTAGGGTTAGGGTAAGGGTAAGGTTAACTGTTAGGGTTAGGGTTAGGGTTAGGTTTAGTGGTTAAGGTTAGTGTTAGGATTATGGTTAGGGTTAGGGTAAGGGTAAGGGTTAGGTTTAGGGTTCGGGTTAGGTTTAGGGTTAGGGTAAGGGTTAGGGTTAGGATTTGGGTTAGGGTTATGGTTAGGGTAAGGGTTAAGGTTAGGGTTAGGGTTAGGTTTAGGTTTGGGGTTAAGGTTATGGTTAGGGTTAGATTTAGGGTTAGGATTAGGGTTAGGGTATGAGTTAGGATTAGGGTTAGGGTTAGGGTAAGGGTCAATGTTAGGTTTAGGGTTAGGGTTAAGTGTTAGGGTTAGGGTTAGGGTTAGGGTAAGGGTAAGGGTTAGGGTTATGGTTAGGGTTAGGGTTAGGGAAAGGGTAAAGGTTAGGTTTAGGGTTAGAGTTAAGGTTAGGGTTAGGGTTAGGGTTAGGGTTAAGGTTGGGGTTAGGGTTAGGGTTAGAGTAAGGTTTAGGGTTAGGGTTAAGGTAAGGGTTAGTGTTAGGGTTAGGGTTAGAGTTCGTGTTAGGTTTAGAGTAAGGGTAAAGATTAGGTTTAGGGTTACGGT